>JAYRBW010097125.1:0-20216 GCA_036023295.1 Invenusta paracnida | reverse complement strand
ATTATTATAATATTTGCTGTTTAAAATGCACAAATGCATAGATAAATATGGAATGTAGGTATATATCTAGACAGTAAAATTCATAAAAAAATGACAACAAAAATAATGAAAAATTCTTGGCAATGGCTCATTTCTATAAAAGCCATAAAACATACATTAATACAGAAGTAGTTGTTTTAAGTCAGCTAATTATAAAATATAGTAAACATAATATAATTAATATTATTGCCAAGAATTTTCTATAATTTTTATTGTTATATTTTTATTAATTTATAGTTTAGATATATATATATATCTATATTCCATATTGATCTATATATTTATGCCATAGCAGAAAGTATTATAATAATTATATCTTGGTGCCATGTTTATATCAATTTCTTTGATAGCTGAACTATGCATCATCATTATATTTTTAACTTTTTGTTTTTTAAAACTTGGCATTCTTCTTATATCAATTTTTTTAAGGCTATAATTCTCATCATTAATATAATTTCAATATTTTTCTTTTGAGGACCTCTTTTCTTGACTTTCATTTTTGTAATACAATCATTCTTGTTTAGATATCAATCTATTTGTGAAAATATTTCTATATAAATATAATTTCATGCATATAATATAAATAAAAATTATCTAATTATTTATAAAATTCTGAAATAAATACAAAAAATGAAAAAGTATTCTTGGATATTTTATCATTTTGATTTTTCAGATATAATTAAATTCTATAAGAATTATCTTTTTAAATAGTATGAGTTATACACAATTTTTTAGATTATAGTTCAAACACTTGAATAAGGAAATTAAATATTTTTATCATAATAAAACCTAAAATTATCTTTCTGCATTAAAATTGTCAACTTTACTTTAAAATAGTAATATTTTGATTTAATCTTATTTAATGTTCTGTCTAATGTATAGTTAGTTTTATTTTCACTTAAATAAATCTGCACTTTAATTTTATTCGATATTGATAAGTAAGACTCTTGTACTGCATTTATTGATTTAATTCCAGAAATTAATCTAAAAAGATCAATTTTATATAGAAAATGTATTTTCTGATAAAATATCAATATCCAACTTGGCTGAGGAAAATAATAAAAATAATAAGAAGAAGAAACAATTTATTATCAAAATTGACCACTGTTAGTTTTAAAAAAGTATTTAGAAACCCTTTTAAAGTTTATATTAGGTGCATTTTGTTCTTTAGTACTTGCCAAGTACTAAAGAATAAAATGCACCTAATATAATTTTTTTAGTATCAGTGTATTATAATCATCAAGTAACTTGGTGATTACTGTTACACTGATACTAAAAATTAACTTTTTAATGCATTCTAGTATGATTTATTAGTAGTCAAAATAGGCCTAAATTCTCATTAGCATTCATGACTAGAGTTTTACATACAAATGTATATTGATTAATTACATTTACAATATTTATTAGTTGATTGTGATACTTTAATATTTTTAACTATATCCATACATCATGTATAGATATAGATTAAAAACATCAATAGTTACATTAATTAGTAACACATGAACAAGTACTGATTTTTAGCTATAAAATAAGTTAATAATGATTTGTTTGTTTATTGTGACGTAAATTGTATTCACAATACTAATACATCAACATGTAATGTATCAATAATTTATTTTATAGGTAAAAATCTTGATTTGTTCATGTGTTCAAATATGAACAATACAATATGTTTAGTACTTTGAATTTTTTATGGTTTATTAATATAATCCACAAGATATATCGTATATTTTAAAGTTACTTGAATGAAACTTACCGCTATCGTAAAAATGATAAAGACAGAAAAAATCCAAAATAAACGCTATAGCTCACCATAAATATGCTGTTAATGGTTACATTATAATAAATTATTTAATGCATTAAAACATATTTTCGATGCATTTTATGCGTTTGGGTTTATGATAATTACTTTCAATTCCATATCCAGAACATTTGTTTTGCTATCCTATGAATATAGCTTTGCATTCTGATATTTATCGATTATTATATCTATAATATTTATAATACAATTTTTCTGTGTAATTTTCCATATTGTTATACGACTATTCGAGTGAGAAATATGTTAGAAAAATGTTCTTCTTAGATTTTATTAATCATGACGGGTTATATTTTTTTAATTATTAGCAAAAAATAAGTCTAAACTTTTATAGTATATTAAATTAGTTGTATAGCATACTGTTATATCTATTAGAGTATTATCGGCTGTGTTTATAAATGATAAAGGAATACCTATCAAAATTGATAATTATTTAAATAAATTTAGCAAAATTATTACCTAAAAATGTTACCCCGATATATGTATGAATACAGTAGAAATTGAATATTGGGAAGCAAAGTAACGAATAGAGAATATAACAAACAAACAAACAAACAAACAAACAAACAAACAAACAAACAAACAAACAAACAAACAAAAAAACAAACAAACAAAAAACAAAAAACAAATAAAAAAACAAACAAACAAACAAACAAACAAACAAACAAACAAACAAACAAACAATAAATATATATATATATAAATTACAAGCAGGTAGAAAAAAGAAATGTTTAAAATCATTTTTGAAGAAAGAAGATGTGGAAGATGTGGTTTAAAGCATAGAGATATCTCTTTTATTTGTATGGTTTAAAGTGAAAAAGGAAGTTTGTTCTAAACGGTCGTTGCATATAGTAACAACAATTGTCTTTTAGATTATATCCCTATATTTAAAAATAATATATCATTTTTAAAAGTAAGTATACCATATGGTTTCTATCATGATATTTACATAAAGTCCTCTAGTAAGGATTCTTCAATCAATAAAGAATCCTTTTAAGGTGTCCATAAAATCGATTGTTATAATTTTTATATCTTCTTAAAGTAATATTTCACATATAAGTTGTATTTAAGTTTAAATTAAAAAGGAACGGGTGTACTTCGAATTCATAATAAACGCAATGTTCTGCGACGTTTAAAATGGAATAAAGTTCCAATATATGTTGGCAGAACAAGCGTCTGTCTTTCTCAAAGAAAATAGAAGAACTGAAAATAGTACAAGTGGTGAGAATGATATACCTATAGATTGCGTAAGAGATAATTACATACTGAATATAACTCAAAACATGTATGAAAGCGGAAAGAATAAGCATTCTAGGGCAGTAATATAGCGATGTTAATAAACTGCACAAGTTTAAGATAATAAACTGTTATAAAAGGAAGTTATAGATTAAATCTGCATCAATTAATGATTTACCTTTTATTAGCTGTAATGAAACAGTTGTCAATAATTCTCGAGTTGTAATCTGGTAAGGTGGTGTTGTTCCTTTCTGATATTCTTAGCGTTCTCAAAATAATAACATGATCACGTGCTATACTATGTTGAGCAAGTGCTGATTTTTCGAGCTTTGTATAATCTTTGTGCTGGTTAAGTCTGAGGGTCAGGCTGTTCCGGGTTTGTCCAATGTAGAGGTGGTTTTAGGACAACTTTAATACGACGGCTGTTCAGTTCTATTCAGTATGCAATTATCTCTTACTCAATATATATATCTCTCTCACCGCTTGTACTGTTTTCCTTGAAAAAGGCAGACGCTTGGTGTGTCGAAATTTATTGAAACTTTGTTCCGCCGCAAAATTTAAAGTTTTAGAAAATATTTCAAAATTAATTAAGAAATATTTTTTGGAAAATATATTATTTTGCTAGAAATTTAATTCATATAATCATTGTAAATAATTTTTTAGGAAATAATTAGAATCATAATTAAAATACAAATTTATCTGTAGAATGTTAAGCATTTAAGATGAATCACAAATTTAAACATAAATATCTACTTTATTGAAAGAAAGTATGTATATTTAATAGAGTTAGTCTATGTTCATAATTAAACCTTTTCTCAATATAATTTGATACTAAATAGAGTAGTAAAAACACTAATCTCTGTAACATAATTTGACAGTTGTAGAAATGGAAAATATTAATATTTTAATAATCGCCTTACATTTTGCATTGCCTTATAATGTTTTATATAACATAAATAAGATAAAATGTATATTAAAAATTATAATTATTTGGTTCACTCATAATAACCTTTTTTCAAGTTATATAAGTATATAATATGTATTTTATGTTTCTAAAAATGGCATCTATTCATTCATGGTTTAAAAAATATTACATTGTATTTGTGACATATATTTCACATTTAACTTGTGATATTAATTAATATAGATAAACATTGGTTACAAAGTGTATATACCTTACAAACAATGTAATAAACTAGCATGTATCTTTATTATAATATATCTTTCTTTTTTAATTACAGCTTTATTTAACCAAATTAAAAATCCTATTAGTTATTTGACAATATATTCTTGTTAGTTCGGTTGGAATCTACTAAAAAATAGGAATTTTTGAACCAATCTATATGAATTAAGAAAAATAGTTTATAAAATATTTCGATTAATTAGTTTTTATAATTTGTACAGTTAAGCAAATAATTTAAACATGTATAATATGCGTTTAGGGTCAAAATAAAAGATTCTATGCAAACGTATTAAAAAGGGAACCAGATTAATGCAATAAACATTTGATAAAAATCGAACAATATACATTATATTTTATTTACAGATGATAACAAGTTGAGATTCTACAGAGTACATATGATTCGAGGCAAAAAATTCGGAAGCTAGGAGCAAAGTTTATAGTGTACAATACTATCAGGTTGAATCTATTCAGGGAACATAAGTCAACTAATGTAAACCAGTTTACAGTACTACTGATAAAAATACTCAGTACAATTTGTAACAAAATATATGTCAATCAATAAGAGTCCAATTCACTGCATAGCAAACTAGCTATATATACAATATTATAAATATGGGCAAACGCAGTGTGTAGATATTAAAACTGTAACTTAGTAATTACAATATAAGCTCATTTTTGAAGTTATTAAACTATAAAATGTGATGTATATGACATAAATTATTGAAAGTTACACAATATACATATAAAATAATATATAAATCACAACGTTTCAATTGCATTTTAAACACAATTCAGTTACATGCATACAAACATAAAATAATATAAACAATCAAGGATATACTAGATAAATGACATAAAAAAATTAAAATTAATTTGACTATTTACTTAGAAAATGACAATATTACAGTTAAGAGCTCCATTTTTTTAATAAGTGCATAAATAAAGTATGGAAATTTACTAAAATGTACAAAATAATTACAATTAAATAAGATATTAGATTATAAAGACAAATTACCGTTCAAATAGTTTCGTGTTTAAATTAAATAATGGTAATATTTACAAAAGGCAAGTTTATAATATTTAACAATAGCACAAAAATTAACCGAATGTGTACCATTTTGTTGCAAAACTAACTAAGTTTTACATAAAAAAAGTAGAAAACAATTTAAAGTATACATACTGTATAGAGACATATAATTAGTTTGTACACTAATAAATATACACGATTTCAAGAAGAAAATAATCTCAATACAAAAGAAAATATGGCAATGCAGATAATCATATAATATAAGAATTAAGGTTGTATAATGAATATTGCAGTGTTAGTAATCTTTTGCCATACAGCTTTCG
Source organism: Invenusta paracnida (assembly GCA_036023295.1). NCBI lineage: Eukaryota > Metazoa > Platyhelminthes > Proseriata > Coelogynoporidae > Invenusta > Invenusta paracnida. Next base: position 14,592 of record JAYRBW010097125.1, on the reverse strand, counting down.
GTCAAATTTCAGAGCAAATTAAATCACTGATAGAGTAGATAATCCTGCAGATAACAAATGAATAATTAATCAATTATACCGACTACAATTGTATCAAAAAGGAAACATGTTGTGCAGAATTGCAATATGTAGTGATGGTTCTTGACAACACTATTGGTGTCCAATTAGTTCGCATACAAGTAGCATGAACATCCGTAAACAAAATGTAAAAGATCACAATTATGGCGTTGGATATTGACACACAAAGGTTGATTGTAAATTAAACAGTCGTACCTTTAACAAGAGACTATTTAATGTAAAACATGTATACAGAAATTCATGTAAAATGTCGAAAATGCAGAAGAATGAAGACTTGTTAAATAAAAGTAAATTGTGGTTTTACTTAGTAATTCGTAGGAAGTGAAAAGAAAACAGTAGGATGCTTTTAATTGTTATAAAATAGCAAGACAGTATTATCTAATAAAACAAATTCTCTAGCATCAGATAGTGAATATGTGTCAGTTTTCTTATGAATCCAAATTTTAAGATTCACCGTTGTATTTTTTTAAACTAAAGTATTTAAAGCATTCCCAACGAATAATAAATTCTAAAAAATGGAAAGCAATAAGAACTACTACATAAAAACTGACATTTTTGGTTGAATTATATATTCAATAATATACATTTATGTCAAAATTATAATCTTACATATAATATTTTGGGAGAAATCATTATTAAAGTATTATGAAAGTCAGTCATAAATAAAAGCACGAGTGAAATTAAATGGAAGTAAAAGTCATCTACGCCAATTGTACAGAGAATAAAAATATGAATTGTTATGGATATATTACTCTGCATATACTGAACATCCGACTTGCCCAAGATCCCTCTACTGGCAGAATGTGGTAGAGGAAAAAGTGGGGGGGGCAAAAAGGGGTTTGAAAATTTAAATGAAAGAAGAGGAGGGGGGGGGGGGAGTGTTAAATTCGAATTTTTTCCCCGAAAAAGCTATTGGGCAGGTTTGGTACCGAATCTGTTTAAACCCCAGGATAGGAGGGAGGAGGTTGAGAAGGATAATATGAGCTTGAAGGAGCAGGTGCGAGAGTGAAATGGTCTGGGTTGCCGGGAATGTAGCAATAGTTGCTGTCTGGTGGTGGCGGACCCAGAGAGGCTGGTAGGGGGTCCAGTGGTGAAGGTTCCATTCTGAAATGTGAGCGGAGGGGGCAGTTGTCAATTAATATAAGTTGCATGTAAAAAAATAACAGATACACAATAGACTTTAAATATTTTAACTTACATTTTTTTCGAACAAAATGAATGTCCAGTAATAGTAATTGATTGACCGACAAAATGACTTATAATTTAAAGCAAAGTACCTTATTGAAGATCACTGCGAAATAGATATGACAACATGCATAAAATTTATCACAATCAAAATATCTGTAACATGTTTCAATAGTCTAGATAAAATTTAATTAAAAATGGCAGCTTAAAATTAAGAGATAGAAAGCAACTAAAAATCGGACATTCATTAATTATAGAGAGCTCACACATATCGCCACACATGAAAAACAGAGGTGTCACCTGCAACAGACTGTGAAACCCTTGGGAAAGTCTGGTAAGTAACGGAATTCTACACAGGACGTTGGGATATTGACGTATATTGTGTGAAGCATGTCTAGCGCATGAAATAGCTTTAGTAACTTTGATGTCCTTAAAATTATAATGGCACTGGGGACACTAGTAGAAAAACTCGGCGTGTCCTGTTACATGACAACTGGTTGACATAAATTTGCAAAAAAGAAAAAATATTGTCATACATATTATATTGGTCCCATTTGAGCTGTGTAGTGTTGATCAGATCTATTTTTATAATTGTTAATGTACTATACGAAGATACAAAATGAAATAATATATTATACCTACTTAATTAAAAATTAAAAAGGCTCCACAACACGAAATTATGTATTCGCCTGAATTTTCGGTTTTATAAGCTAACCTTCTACAGAGGCAACGTAGATACTATAACGTTATAAACCTACTTAATTGTTTATAAAATTATATATATATATATCATATCATATTTATATACATGTGTAACATATATGTTGTATGTATATTAGGCATAAACTTTCTTATATTATGTTTTATTCTATGGATGCTCATTAGATGCGAAAAAAAAATTGTGCAATAATTTTATCATAAAAAATATATGTATATTTTAAATAAAACAAAAGCAATGAAAATAAGGTTTTAGTATAGTTATACAATAAGACCGATCCTACCAGTTTTTACATGATTTTCTGTTAAATCAAAAACTAATCCTAACTATTTAAGCAAGAAAAAGAAGAAGAAGTAAAAGTGCAAAATATAATCTTATTTAAAAAATGTCATTCAACAGATATTGTGTAAATGATAAATCTGTTGTCTCGTAGTTGTTTTGCTGAAAAATCAAAGACAATTTTTAATACAATTATTAAACTAACGTTAAAAAAATAGAGGTACTCGATAAATAAGCTTATTTTTAATCTTTTAACAATTGGAACACTTAGCCATTTTGTAACAATTAGTTAAATTTATGATTGAAATCACCTGTAACACTTGGTTTAAATGAAATACCATCTGCTAACAGATCTACGTCAACAAGATTGAAGTGGTTACTGACCCGTAGGAGGGGGGAGGATCTATATACCCCGAGAAGGAGCAGGAAGGAGGTGGAGGGAAGCAGAATGTAGCGGTGGCGCTGTAGGCGGGAGGTGCCACCCCTCCTAGACCGGCAGTGTTGGTGCTGGTGGAGGCGCCCATGATGGCTTGCTGCCAACCGGGAGAGGTCAGAGGGGAGGAGAGACTGGGGCAGCCGGGCATCAGGAGGAGTAGACTACTCGAATCCCGGCCTCGGGATCGACTCATTCTATATAGGAAGAATTATGTGAGAGGGTAAAAGAATACTGGGAGGTATTTTATAAAACCTGTCCTAAGACTACTAGCCCTAAATTTTGATTTGGGAACAAACTCAGACATGTACAAAAATTGCGTTTTATAAAGAATATTTAAAGTATAGGACTAGTCCTAAATATTTTCAAATTTTTAACGTGGACGTCGTTCACTCCGAGAGTCGGGAATGATTGAGCTCGTATGTTACAATGTCAAATTCAAATTTTCTTCTACGTTCGAGAGATTGAACGAAATCCGATACACCCGCATACATAATGTATTTTTATTCTACTTACATAAAAACAGTATTTTTTTAAATAAAATAATAATTTAACTGTGTAGAAATATAGGTATTTATAAAATAATATATTTAAAAATACATAGTCTACAACAATGATATAAGGATATTATATAATGTAAATGCGTAGATATTGTTGAGTACAATTTTATTCTCTATATATTTCAACAAATGAATGAACAACTAACGTTAGCTATGTTGATATCCTAAAAAGTTGTCTATCATACAATATTGTGTATACATTATTACACCAATAGTGCGAAATGTACATACAGGGTGAGCCAGTTCAAGTAACTATGCAATTAACCAAAATTAATATTAAGCAAATATCCAGTATATTTAAATCTACGAAAATCTATAATTAGAATTTGGAAATGCCAAATAAATATTGGTCAAATATTCCGTATATCTAAATCTATTAATAGAATTTGGAAAATACTAGAATTATTTAGAAGTTCTGAGATTTAGTCAATTTAGTCAATAAATGGTATAGTTACTTCTAGCTCACACTGTATAATAAAATAATTACAAAGGGAAGTAATTAACTAGAAAAAATGTTCAATCAGTTGCGCTCTCACATTGATACCTCCCGCAAAGGCGTTAGGAATTTCATCTTCCTCCACCAAATCTTCCACACCGACAGGGATTGAATCTGGCAGATTTGCTTTTCTTGCGAAATTATGCAAAAATGCAAAAATGCACAAACCAAAATTACATTGCACGCTCTTTGCGGATTAAACGGTAGAGCACCCGAAATGTGTGATAAACATAAAAAGCGACTTTTCAAAATAACGTTAACACATTCCACGATGGCTCGAGTTGTTTTATGAGATCTGTTTCTGGGTAGTTTCTTTCCGCCGCTGTAGCAGGAGCTGGGCGTGGAGTCAAAACATATCGACTATTCGCAAGAGGCCATCCACCAAAGCGACTTTCATCGAATTTTAGTTTTGAAAAAGAGTTTGAAAACACGTAGGAATCATGCGTGCTGCCAGGATATTTGACAACAATGTCACTTATGATTTTGTCGGCGTCGCATACAATATGCACGTTAATACTGTTCATATTTTTTAGGTTTACAAAAACATTTTCATTCACACTGGGAGATTTAATATAAACGTGGGTGCCGTCAAGGCAACCTACGATATTAGGAAAGTTAGCGATTTCACGGAATTTTTGCCGAAAAATGTTCAGTTGGTCATCATTTTCAAATTTTATAAATCGACGTTTCGATGCACAAATGCAACGAGTTACGCGTTGAATAACCACAGAAATCGTTGGCCTAGAAAGACCAAAAGTAGCTTGCAAATTACTAAACAAATAACCCGTTGCATAGTAGTTTAGCCACACACATACTTCTAGAATAGATGGTACCGGTTGGGTTCGAATCACTGGATTTAAAAATTGCATAACATTTTGATTGATATCCTAAATTAAATAGCGTGTAAATCGATATATTTTAATGGGGTTATCGTCATCCAAATTAAAGGGGTCACTTCTATCTCTAAAAAGTCTTTGATTCCGAAGTGATTCGTTTTCCAACAAAATAATAAACATATCCATATTATTTATTTCAATGCGAAATCTACACAAATAATTATGGTAGATAACAATTATAAAAATGTTCGCAGGGAATACTTTAAACTTATGTGTTATAGTAGTCCCTGAATGTTCGTTAATTTTTCCAATACCATGACAGCTTAGCAGGCAACAAAATTAGTTCTATGTGTATCCGTACGTATATATCAACATTCTATTGGCTATCGATATGCTATTGGCGGTAATATTATAGAATCATGTATTTTTTTGGGGGAAATCCAAAAAATGAATATGGCTATATAAAAAAATGAGATAATCTTAAATGAAAAGTTTAATAATGCGGTGACCAATTCCAATTCCAAAAACAAAAAATGTGGTCATCACTAGCCAACTTTATATCCGTGTACTCAGAACATATTGCGAACACTGGACGACACAGCCCACACCTCTCCCTAAAAACAAAAACAACTAGAAGCCATTGAAGCCACTAGAAATGCAGACTCCAACTAGAAAACGAACATTTAGAGGTCTTGAAAGAAAGATGGGAAAAAGAAAACAGACGGTTTTAATGTAAATTAGTTTTTAAAAATTGACTTGAATGCGTGTTAATGTATGATTATGTATTGCTATTATTATAATTATATAACTAATATATTTATAATATATAAATTTTGCTGTAATAAGAAAACATAGGTGGCTTTACCGTAAAAAAAACGGACTCGTATATTTATTTATCTAATTATAGTTTTGTACGTTTCATTGTTATAATTATTATATTTACAATAACTAATTTTTTATGTGTTCTATTTTCTCTTATCTTTATTGTCCTACAACTGTAAAATATATTTTAAAAACGGACTCGTATGTTTATTTATGTAATCATAGTTTTGTAATTTTTTAATATTATACTTATATTTGCAATAATTATTCTGTTGTAGTAAGAAAGCTGTTTTACTGTAAAATAGTTTTTTAAGACGGAGTAGAATTTTTATTTAATAATTCACAGCTTTGTTGTAATAAAAAATATGCGGTTTTACTGTAAAATAATTTTTTAAAGCTGACTCGTACCTTTATTTATATAATCATAGTTTTGACATTTTTTATTATTATATTTACTATAAAAAAATTAAAAATATATTTTAATGTTCAACAATTATAAAACATGGAATAAAAATATGATAATACACATGATAATATGATAATATATAAGACAGGCATCGACATAAAACATGAAACATTAAATACCTTTTTAATAGAGATAAGACAGGTATTACCCTAAATATACGCTCCACTTTATGACTTGTCCTATATTTATAACTCTTTTATGAAACACCTTTGTCCTAAAGTTAGCGTAAACTGAATTCTGACATGTCCAAAATAGTTAGGGGATGTGTCAAACCTGACCTAAGTGAGGACTAGTCTCAGTTCTTTATAAAACACTTATGTCCTAAGACTAGGCGTAACTTTTATAACCCCCCCTCCCTTAGAAGTATAAGTATACATTATGATACGACAGTGTGTTAGATTATAGTTCCGCTAAATAGAACGCATCATATTACATCAATATGAAAAATGATAATATTAATTTATTAAATAAAAATGTTTAACATATTTTGAAAATACGGTAATTATAATTGTACAGGATTATACATTTTTAATTATAGAATTATATTTAAGACAGCAAAATATGTCTTAAATGCTATGATTATGTAACACGTTAATTCACTACGACATTTAATACAAACTTACACTGTTTAATGCTTTTTTTGCATATTATAGTATTATTAACTTAAAAATAAACCATGACAAAAATTAATGTAAAAAAGGAATCTATGAGAAACTATATATACAGAAGAAGTTACATTTAAGAAATTAATATGGTCAATTAATAATAATGCTTGATTTTTATGTTTTAATAAGACTAATTTATGTAAAAAAACTGTGAGATATTATTAACATGAAACGTTCATGAATTAATTGACATCTATCTTATACTTATCTGTATAATGAGAATAATATGAATTATCTTATGTTTGGGTTGTCAACAAAATGTTTTGAATTATTATTTGCTTTATATCAGATGTTTACTGTTGTTAACACCTTTTTGATTAATTTGAAGAAGACAGAATCTCAAGGCAACGGATCTAATATCAACAACATTATATAATATATTGACATTTAACCTTAGGCAAAATCAAATTATGCTTAATTTGTGCAAAACAATAAAAAAATGCATAAAGAATGTTTCGATGCCCGATGAAATGATTTTAAAATAAACAACGAAGCAAAATACATAAAAAAATGACCACAAGAAAAAAATTAATATGAAAAAGTGTATAACTATATATATATAGATGCATAGGTATTGATAATATAATAGTACCTATAACCAAACATTATAGCAAATTATTTTTGTGATAATTTTAAGAAACAGATAAAGAATATGTAGCATTAGTTTTAATAAATTAGTATAATAATATCAACCATTCAAAACATAACCAACAAACACATAAATCCATAAACAATGAATTAATTATATTCAAGTATACATGACTTATATTTGGACTTTATCGAGGAAGCCCAACTCACCCGGAGTATCCACTGGGCATTCTAAGAGCAACACTGTGTTCACCGGCTCCACCCGGCAAATAAATGTCTGGTGCGATAACGAAGGTTCGGCCAGCACTGGCGACTCCCCCCGCGTGGTGCAGTAGACCGGCAGAGGTGAGCGCCGGACCGCAACACACTTGTCGACAACACAGAATCGCGGTTGTCACAGCAATGGAAGACTCGAGGAGTCCGACAATCAGCAGGAGAGTATGAATCATAACTAACTGAGCCTTGGAGGAGTGGCTTCGATCGGCGCCGTCCGCAATCAGTCCTGACGAATGGAGAAGATGTCGCTCACAATATAGTGCAAATATAAATGGAAGATTCAAATTATTCCGGTAATATGAAATTCAAGGGCACTTTAATGCCACTTCAAGTCGAAAGCATAATTTTTAATGCAACTATGTACGCTTTTCAACATGAAAAACTATTATCTTATTTTTAATGTAATTTTTATATAAGCATGAAAAGTGATAATTTAGAACTTGGTCGTAAGATAATTTGTGGTTTCAATGTAAACTGCATCCCAATAGTGAAATAAAAGTAAATATTCGGCACACAGTTTTGGTAAATATTCCTAACAGCGTCAAGCTTTTAAAAATGGTTGACACAAGAAAAACAAAAACATCGAAGTACAAAAATGAATTGTTCTAAATAGAAGCAAATAAATGATATATTTCTATTTATTAATAGAAAACACTGACAATAATTATAATTCACAAAGATACACAGGCACAAAATTCAAGACATTTTAAAAGAATTAAACATGTTAAAATATTCACAGAACCAGGCGAAAGGTTTAAAGTTTTTCAAGGTGAAAGGGAAACTCACTTTATTCGTCAATTACATTAAACTTTTAAATGGTTAAACAGCGTGCTAACCCTACATAAAATTAAATGTTTAGAGCTTAGAAAGTTAGGAAGAGTGTGGTGCCCATATATGCATGTACACAGCGGTGTAGTATGTGCGTTAACAAGTATGTAGATCACGAAACTAAAAGACAATTGTAATAAAGCAATAATACACATTAAAAGAAAAGACTAAAATATGTTTTGGCAGTTTGTTTATTTTATACAATTATAATAAGAATTGTTTGTCATAACGTAAAAGTTAGAAATTTAGATTTTATCTAATCAATACTTTGTTTTTTTGAGTAAGCTGTATAAATATTTAAAAATATTGTAGGTATTTTGAAAAAAAGTAAGTACATATAAATATAGAAAGGTGTCGCTAATAAATGATTACAACATATTAATATTTACATAATGAATAAATACGTTATTTTGAAAAAAAACCTATCACAAATATAGCTATAGGGACCTATTTACTTGACATTGTTCGTGGTGGAGTATATAAACACTTTCAAAAATGTTTAACAATACTTCACAAAAAACTGTTTGACGATAAATCAAAACATAAGCCATATACATAAAACAAAAATAGTTATATCAGATGAAATAATAATGTATGTACACACACACATAGGCAGCAGTAATATTTTTTTCGCAATACTATAGTCGCTTAAACAAATAAATATACTGATACAGGTAGTGGGTTCAATGCTAACGCGACAGATATTCAATCAATACATTGCGTATTTACATATTGGATTAACACATCAATCATTATTATCAATCTTCGGTAGAGAAATTAAATCATATTTTTTTCTTTTATTAAAAAAAATGCTTCAAATACTTCCGTAACAGTTTTTTCTCGCCCGAGACTGTTAATATATTTTTACAGTGAAATAGGTTGTATTTCACTATTTCAAACTAACTGTTTTTAATATAAAAACATTATAATGTTATATACTATTAATACTGTTAATACTATAGTATTAGAGAAATGATGATATAACTATATAAGACGAAATAATAAGACTGGTGTCATAAGCATATTCAGAAGGAAAGATATGTGAATAATAAATGTAGCTTTTAAGCAAAATTAGTAAATATAAATCAAAAGATGAAAGGACTGTATATAAGGAAATACCTCTTGATTTATAGTCGGTGAGTATCAAGTAGGTTTAGTTAGTTTTGCATGCGCCACCGTACCAAAGTCACTTGTTCAATTATAGATAACATATATCTATAGGTATGCATTGTCTTTTTCTATATATGTATTTCCGGAAAATAAGTACATGACTTTCTTAAACTGAGCCTTCCTGAAACTGGAAACTGCATTAGGATTGAAAATCGATATATAGTATAAGATGTCAGAGCAATTTTACCTAGCACATATAATACCTATAGTATTACTAACTACAAAGAGGTCACAACTAAGTTGAATGATTTTTAATATAGACTGTATGAGGGTAGTGTTACAAAGATATAACATTTTTGATTCTAAGGCATATAACATAGAGCAATTAGATATAATTTTCACATCTTATCTATAGTATGAGTAAAAACATGATACTACAATTTATGTACATTTTTTGTACTGGCATATTGTGTTGTTTTATATATTTTATATATAGTACTTATATATGAACCAAGGTTTGTAAGTTTACTTTTAGTTTTATAACTAACATTCATGTTAAAAATTCATTACAATTTTACTGTAAAATTTAACTACAGTAAGTTTATAAGCATTACAAAATCAAATAAAGATTGTACAAATCAATTATCAATATATTATAACATAACTAAACTGTATCTATAATTATGATATTGGTATGAATTATAAACTGTCAAGAATTTAAATATGTATAGTATAAAAGTATAAGTCAATTTTACGCAATAAAAAGTAAATCACATAACAGTGATCAAAATTGGGACATTATTATCAGACAGTTCAGTAAAATTGTAGTGTTAGTAGGCTGACATTAAGTGCAGTGTACGTAATAATTGTAACAAGAGTATTAAATACTACTTACTTGCTGTCAATTAAAAGGAAATTTATACGTAATTAGTTCATTAAGCAATCCCATAAAGCTTACAAGCGCACTAAACGAACTGGTAATATCGATCGAGTAATAATTGGTTAAAAACATAAAAATAAATACGGTGCAAATTGAAAAACTATTCCTTATAGAAATTTGCGCCTGCGTGTATTTTAGGTGCATACTTTATCAATTAATGCAAGATATAAAACCATTAGCTAGTATGTTTACGAATAAAAAAAAATATTTTGCAGTTTCTTTACTATTAATGTGAATACTAATTTAACCATTAAAACGATTCGATTAAATAACTATTTTTTATTAATAAACACAGCATTGAAAAATAATTTTGAAGTCAAATTTAGTGCTAAGTGGCTTTTATTTTTATGGTACAAAACATATTTACATACTATTTTTCAAATCTAATAATCCATAATTGTTATAAAAAAATTTCCAATTATTAATAAAAATTCCGGCAAAAACATAAACTAAAAAAATACATCCAAATATAATTAATAAAGTAACGCAATTATTTGAACAATTTATACTTAATAAATATGTCAAAAACGTTATAAAATTAATCGCTACAAATAAAAATGAAGGGGATGCACGCGTTTTTAATATATCTCATGGTACGAGAAACTGATATTTACAATATAACATACCTCAACTCTTAAAAGCCAAAATGTTGTTTCTAAATGAGCTAAACCTAATGATTTACCAGTAAACATAGCACTATTTTATTTATGAAGAAAATTGTAAAAAATGAAAACAAAATAGTTACGGATTAAACTCTGCCAAATGTTATCGATATACAAATCCTTTTTATGCAACACCAGATTTAATAATAATGCAAGTTTAAGGTGTATATTAAAAAATTACATACCTGCAGTTGAGAGACAGGTGAGAAGTGTGGCTGTAATAGCGGCGATGACACACAGTACCAAAAGAGTGATGAGGGTACACGGCCCTTTCCGGCGTGCTGTGAGCACCCCATGGCTCCCAGTGGCTATCATAACAGCTCCAGTCCACACGCCAGTCCCGATCTTGGAGAGGAAGACGTCTTTACTGATGGACACTCCAGAGAGGATTACAGCAGCCACTCCGCACAGAATCTGGATCAGACTCAACACGAGCAAGTTCTCATTGGCAACTCGGCGGCGCGGCCAGGGACAACACTTTTGTCGACGCTGGCAGCAGCATTTGAAGTGGGGGAGTCGGTGATCGATCATGTCTGGCGGAGAGGCACGCTCAGCTCCGGTTGTCGAGGGGTCGGTGTCAACGTTGCTCCATGATGGAGGTGGAGGTTGACTGTTCTCAGCTGCGGGTGGCTGGAGGGTCCAACTGCGGATTAGATTTAGTAGAGTGCCGCCACCTGACATGTCGATTGCAGGATGGGTGAGGTCTTTCTGCTCGTCCAGCTACCAAGGGAAGGAACTCTCCTTGGGCTAAGGAAAGCGTAAGGACAGATCACATTGACATTGTAAGTCTGCTGATCTCCATCTCATGTGTATTCACAGAGGAAGATAATATGTCACTAAAATACAAGGTGTTAAAAACGATGACGAGGTAATAATATTGTATCAGTGTATTTTCTAGAAAGAATTTTACACATACAATAAAAAATTGAAGCTGTAGTGAATAACATCATAAGTCTAATTGAAAATAACAAATTTAAATATTAAACGTTAAATAAGTTCTAAATTAAGTTCTACCATGCAACATTTTTCCATAATTCTAGAGTATGTAGAGAATGTTTTTAAAAGATATTGCAAATCATATCTGAAGTCGACATGGAACATGATTACAAACATATTAATACATTAAAAGAATTATTGCTTAAGTTATGAGATACACAATTGACAACTATAGTTAGTTTGATTCTGTATTAATAAAGCTTACAAAAGGGGGAATGGTGTTTCTAATAAATGTAATATGGTTGGATTTATCCATTTGTTGTTTACAATTAAGGCAAACAAAAGAACTCCATCAATCACTTTAGTTATGAGAAATGCATTAATTAAAATAGAATAGTATAGTATTTTTCAACATAATTAAGCACTGTCATAACCTAAATCACACAATTATTCTACAAATATATTATTTTATCGAACACATTCTTGTCCCATGTAAGAACTTCTTATAAGGGCCAAGATAAAAACTGTACATTTTTTTGTAAAATCATTAAGAATAATAACGTGTTAAATTATTAAATACCATGTTTATTATACCTAAGCAATCGATTGTGCAATTCTGCATACATAAAGGCCTACAATTATTAAAAAATATATTTGTTTGCATCACATAATATGTAGTTTATATGAATACAGTTCATATTTGCACTTAGAAAGTAAGTATGAACTTTATTTTATTTGTTAGAATACATAAAACTTAACTAAAAGTTACTTTCTATTTATAAAATATCTTATCAAAATTTGGAATAATAATTATAATTTAAGCAAACACCCAATAAACGTTTTGTGACTCTATTACAATGTTTAAAGAAAACCCATTATTTTAATTTGTGAACATTACATTTATTATATAATGATCTCAAATCCTTAATTAGTATCTATTTAATATTCATTGTTATATTTTTATTCTGTATAACCTCTTTATAAAATTTATATAAAATAATATTAAGAAAATTTTTATTTATTTAAAGTAAGCTCTGGGAACTTAAAATTAGGAACCATTCATTTATATAAACATAGACACAGTCGTAAAAATCAGTCACCCTAGAATATATAAAGTAGATATGTTTAGAGTATTAAAATTAGCTTTAAAAATATAAAATAAACATAATTTATTTCTCATAGAATTAATTATTTGATGTATTCCATGCTTTTTATTTGGAAGTAAAACAGGAAATAAATATATGTTATAATAAAAAAATGAAAAATATTAACTACAAATAATTGTATATTCTATAATGCTTATAATTAATGAAATTTATCTTAATTCATTTAATATATAAAATTTGTGAATAAGAATTATTTAAAATAATTCAATAAAAACCATAAAAATGAAAATTGGTTCAGGAGATTTAGCTAATCTATGCACATTTAAAAGTGCACTGATAATATATATTTTTTTGCATGATATTTTTATAAGTAAGGTTCTAATATTAAATGAAATAAAATTAATTTTTGGTTATTTTCTTAGCTACTAATACAATAAAAACGAAAATTTTGAATAAAATAATGTAAGAAATTATCAATAAAATGATATTTCTAAGTGGTACTTACATTATACATATATATAGACATATATATAATCTTAAAAATGGATACACAACATTTCCTAAACATCATGCATGAAAAAAAATTTAGTTATTAACTGATATCAAATGTAAGGACAAGTTTATGATATTGTGACAAACCTACAATAATCAGGACAGTTGGCAGGTCTGTAACAGTAATGGGTGTAAATAAGAGAGTAGACATAAAATGAGAGTAAAAAAGTTACCAATGCTATGAATTATACTAATGAATTCTCAAAAGGGGAATGAAAGAATGAGTTATATGGTTTGTTTTATAGAAAGTAATAAGAAATTATCTTGAAAAAGTGTTAACTGAAGGTATAATGGGATAAAAAAGTGAATAAAATCCATTAGCTTTTTAAGTTTAGTAGATTTATAAAGACAAATTTTGCAAGAGAGGTTCTACCATACTAGAGACTGCAGATGATCCTGAAAGCTTGATTTTGAATCTCCTTATTATATAGATTTTGTTATAAATCAATCAGAAGAATACAGTCTAGTGTAAGTTCAGTAATTGGTAGCATCATAGTAATGAATATAGTAGTATGGTATGTATATAGGTTCCCTTGTTTTTATTTTAAAATTCAACAACATTTACGGACATTTTTTGATAATTCCAGGACATTTTAAGGTTAACTGAAGGGCAGAAATTTTACTTAATTTATGTCAAACAAAAAGAGACAGACAACTAAAAGTGAAAAATGAATTCAAATAAACTCTTCTGGTCACTTTTAGTGATCCTCCAGCATTGTGCACAGCATCATAGACTTTATGCCTGTTTTTTTTTGCAATTTGAGATTGGGATACATAACATCCTTATTGATTGAAAATCCTGCTTTGATGTGAGCATTGCCACAAGATAGAATCAAAGCAATTTTGATAACTGACCACAAATCTCCATAGTCACAAGAATGTTTTTGATAAATTATTAATTTATTACTAATAATCAATTTCTATAAGGTGAGTTTAAACTAACTTTTTTATCTCTTATTTGAAATTTTGAACTTTGAATTACAGTGCTCCCCCGGTATACCGCCTACTTTGGTTATTAACAGAAGTTGGCGGTATAGCGGGGTGGCGGTATATCGA
>JAYRBW010097114.1:0-20217 GCA_036023295.1 Invenusta paracnida | reverse complement strand
ACTGTCTTTATTCTTAGGTATTTTTGTAAAACATTCATCAATTTCACATTTTGTCAACTCTGGCTAATCAGTCAAATCAGCCAATTCATCACCGAAATATCAATAGATAGTTATAGAATATTATAATATATCATGTAACTTTAAAAAAAGAGAAAACTTAAAGGTTGGTATTACACGTATTGAAACGTGTACTTAATACAACAATTGAACATTTATTTATAAAGCTTGCAAAGGTACTTTGATTTGTTGAGTACATTATGGAACATTTTATGGATAATTTGACACAATTACAGCCGCCATATTTTAAGTAAACTTGACTTTAAATGCCAAGTATTTAACACAGTGCAGGATCTATAACTATCACATTTACGCTTTAATAGAATCCTAATTGAGTTTTCGATTGAAAAACGCTTGACGAGAACGTTGGTTAAATAAGTCCTATATGTTAAAACATAGTTGAAAAGTGTAATAGACATAGAATGTTACGGTTAAGCATTTTCCAAGCGTGACTGAATCGTGATTAGACTCTAGCTGTCAATCAAGTCCCGAGAAATGCGTGAACATTACAAGAGTAGTAGTAGTCTGATTGAAAATAGACTTCATAATTACGATTTGATTAAAATTCTGCAATTATTAAAGCGATTTTAATTTGTAATAAGGGTAAATAGCTGGCGCCCCTCAATAAAATATCTAAGAGCGCGATTAATCTAATCAAATTCGATTATAAAGTAACATATTGTATTTTTCATATTATGAATCGAATGTTAAAGAAATAAATCGTTCAAACATATAAACAGGAAAGTCATAGCTAATATATTTTAAGCAAATAAATAACAGTTATAATTTTTATTTCGTTATGGAGTAAGGTGAATTATCCCACATAGGTATTGACTCCTGATTAAAAAGATTCGTCTTATTTTTGTTGTCTTAGCCCCAGCTCTGTAGCAGGAACCGAAGAGGAAGTCACTGACCTCTAAGGGGTTAGTCTAGAGGTCAGCGGATATGAGATTTGTGGGGTGAGAGGTTCAGTTAAAAAGCTTATTCTGTCTTTATGGCCCATATTCTAATATTAATTCACTATAAGCCTGACAGTGTGTATTGAAAAATATGCAATATGTCAATCAACAATGTACTGATGTTTTAATGGATTGATAACAGTTAACAAGAGGTCAGAAGAGAGAAAGAGCAGGCATATGGACCTGGAGAGGAAAGCGGCAGAATCGGCATCCGAAGAAGTGAAGACAAGATTGGAGCGACCGCTAGCCCCACCATCTTCATCGGCTGAGCTATCTGAGGAGGAAAGAATGGAACAAGAGGGCGAGCAGAGACCCCGGTTGTGTCGGATCACACGACACCGAGCCAAGACCTCGAGAGAGATCATCCGGGAGGAGGAGTGGGTCCAGAGTTGGCTGTCAGAGATGTCACTTCCAGCGTCAGCTTCTTCACCCGATCTGGAGTGAGTAGTTAAGAAGAATCGTTGAAATTTAACCATATTTAGACCGGCATTTGAGAAAATCCATTCCATATATCAATGAGGCATTTTTTTCTTTTCTATTAGTCATGAAGCGTAGCCTATATTATTAAAAATATTTTAACATAACAAGAATTACAAAATATTGCTTATAATTGCTTCCCAAATTATAGATTTAGGAAATTCTTTATTTTGTAGTTAACGGGGAAAAATATAATATAATTAGGTCTAACCGAGTGAACCTATTATTTTTGTAAGGACATCTAAATTGTTTTAAAAAGTTTATAATTATTGATTAATTAATTAAATTTTCCCAATACAATTAATAAATATAATATAATTTACACATGTTATAATATGAATGGGGTATATACTAGAATTCTGAAAATGACAATATTTCATGGTCAGCCTACACGACCAACTTTATGGGGAACTATGAAAGATCAGACATAATTTGAGGAAAATATAGAATAGTGGGCCATTGTGTTATGGCATCCTGAGGAGATAGCATCAAATCTAGTTTTATGGAATAGCTGCGAAGGTAAATCAAGTAGAGGTAGAAGATAAACAGCGTATATTGACTGCCTGTTAAATGACACTGGACTTGAAACTACTGAAGAGTTAAGAAATGCAATGCGGGACAGAACAATTTGGAGAAGACTTGTCTCATCAGTTCGGGCGAAAACCCGACCAAAGAAAGTAAGTATAATAATATGAGTATTCACTGCAAACTGCATCCCGTTGTATTCAGTTATGTAAAAATGTATTTATTGTATATAACGGGATGCTGTATGCAGTGAATACACATATAGCAGCTAACAATATAATATATATATACAATAATTTAATGACAACCATAATGACAAACGTGAGAAAGATATTAAACAAATGAAATGAAATAATGGACACCTTATGAGATTGAAAATAACAATAACAATAAAAGTTAGTAAAAAAGGAAGGAGGAAATAGGAAAATATTTGACATGCTAATTATGATGACAATCATAGGAACACCTTAAGTTCGATCGATATACATCTACAGAAAACAAAACAAGAAATAGTAAGAAAATTTGATGCTAAAATATTTAATTAAAAAAAAATTATGAGATAAGTATTAAAAAACCATTAGAAAATACAATTAAAGAATTACAAAAAACATAAAATTAAACATAATTATTAAAAAGTAAGAACGTTGGCAGTTTAGATAATATCTAGATAGATACATGGTATTAATAAATGAACGCAAAATTTAATGAATCAATTTGAACGACTCTGCGCAGTAAGTCTATTTATATGGCTATTCACTGAAATCGAATGACTGTCTATGCCGTAAGTATATCTAACTTCTTGTGGGGTTTCCTGAAGAATAAGGTATATGCACAGGTTCCTCGAACCATTCAACAATTAAAAACTTAGCGATTACTGATGGCATCAATGATATTGATATTGAACTTTGTGAAAAGGCATGTAGATCAATGAGAGGCCGTATCGACTTGTGTCTCCAACATGAAAGTGGACATTTTGAAAAGGATTCTTAACATTTTGATTACTGTAAATTCATACCTGTTTATTCCTAACATGTTAATTACATGTTTATATACTGTTTACTGTTAATAAAAATTTGATTATTAAAATGTTGCGTTAATTTATTGACAATTCGTAGATATTATCTAAGTTAAAAATATATTTTACAAATATTTCACTCATAAATGTCAAATTAGTAACGTTATCGCCGTGCTAATTAATCATAAACATATTTTGCTCTAACTGAGAAAAATATAAAAGTGAAATAAAATAAGGAAATTTATGTGATTGAAAATAATAACAACACTGCATAAAACTATTACAACTATACAACAATTATTATATTATCATAATTAATGTAAAAGTTAACAAAAAAGAACGAGGGAAATAAGGGAGCAATTTGGCATGCTAATTATGATAACAATCACATATGATGTTTTCTGATGTTTAGAAGTTATAAGAAAACAATAAAAGTTAATAAATCTATCTATACACAGACTATAATTATTATGCAAGTGAACCCGGAGCATATATACTACGAATACAAATAACTATTCAAATAAACAATAACAAAATTTACCCAAAAAAGGCTTCCAATTCTGCATCTTCAATCCGCCTATAAGAAGAATATAAATGTCAGCATTTCTATCAGAATAAATTGTCTGTATTTCAAAGTATTTCAAATAAAAAATGAACACGAGAGTTAATACAGTTAATTGAAATCATTATAAAAGTACTAATAAAACAAAATCCAGTGTTCATTAGGTAATGAAAGCAATGCTAATTCATGTAAATGCAAATCTTAATAACACAAAAATATCAAGATAAAATGCGTAATACATTGTATTTTGTAACTATATAATTTAGGTATATTACTAGACGAGTTGGTATTCTGAAAAATATTAATTTAAATAAAGAAAATATGTGTAATACTTAAATAAATTACACGGATAATTTTATTTATTTGAAAGCATACTATGTTTATGATACTGTAAAATTTGTGACAAAAATTAATTGAACAACACAATATTAGAATATATAATCTAAAACAGACAATCGTGGCACAGCTAGTGGTGTTGAAAAGCAAATTAAATCCCACCCAGAACACTATTAAATGTCATTGGTGACATTGATAGTTACATCCCACCTCATGAAGTGTCCATACTTAGTGAAATTGGGATTTATATGTCAAAAAGGAATAAAAAGAATTTTAAAAACAAGTACATTACTTAAATGTAATGTTTTATTAAACTTCTCTTAAAATAAACAAATAAAGTATTATTTAAAAAGTTTATTCATCTCTATAGCTACAGATTCAGACCAAATCTCCGTAAATTGCCACAATCAAAATTAGATAGCACACATTCTATATTATATTGCATTTTCCACCAACGGCTGAAGAGTAAAGAAAACTAGAGTTTCGCGGAGGTACTTACATAACGTGACTATTAAGAAAATAGAGTGCCTATTACGGACTTCGAACCTAATCTGCGATGACCTCGGTCTATCATAGTACCAAATTTTGTCTATTAAAACAGCTGTATAACCAGTCTATAGTTGGGGGTGTAACTGGCAGCTAAAAAGTTGTTCTCTGTACAATATTGGTGCCTAGATGAAAACATACTGTTACAAAACACTGATATGATTACATATTCTACAGTCCTTCACATAATATATTAATATTGTCATTATAAAGTGTATAAACTAATAATACTCTTAATCACAAAAAGGAGGTGTGTCATGACGATAATAATATCTATATTATTTACATATTTGTTTAACATTATTTATTCAAGCGAGCCACTGGTAATTATATAAATAGTAATGCTATTTTAATTACATTAGTAAAAAACATACCACTATACTCAATATGAATGTACACTAGTAATGGACATAGTAATTAAACTGTTAAAAAACAACAATTTAACAGATAACAATAAATGTAGCTAAAGAGTAATCCTTTTTGCAATAATAAAAATATAATTTAACCACGAAAACCTCAAAAATACACAAAAAATCAATTTTAGGATACATTACTTAGTTAAGAAAAATAATTCATATTTGCATAAAAATCATCACATCATGGTATTCGTGAAGTTATCGAAAATAACTTTTACAACCAAGATCCTCAGGAAATGTTACTGTTATGACCTTCATATTGTAAATAATTTGTTTCGCTCAGATGCTATTATTAATATCGATTCTTTTTCGTATATCCGACCTGATTGGGACAACCGCATTCAAATAAAGTAGAGAAATATTCCAAGTGAATTTACAGAAATTAAAATATTTCTACAATTAAAAATCAGATATGTTGCCAGGAAGCACTTACTCAAGTCGACGACGCATCAAGTTAAGTGCTCTGTGACCTTCATCTTCCTCCTCTTCAAAACTGTCCGAGTTGTCCCCACCGCCTATGGGAGAACCTGACTTCTCCTCTGTTGTGGTCAATGATAACCGGTTGTGCGAGAGAACCAAAGCTTCGTCTGCATCACCTACTGAAACTCCGTCACCCACCTCTAGAGCCACACGTTCCTCTTGTCGTTGGGGTGATGATACAGCCGCCGCGGCCGCTGAGGGCATCACTTCTGCAGCTGACGCCCTTGTCCCATTGCTTGGTCTCCTAGCAACAGCACTGCCATGCGGTGGTCGCGGACGGCGGCGATTCCTGGGAGGCTCATTTACAGGTCTCCGATGGTGGTGATGGTGACGTGGGTGCGGTGGATGTGGCGGGTACAGATGTCCATGGGAAGGTTTAACATGCGGCACTAGAACAGCGGCGGAGGGAAGTGGAATTTTCGGTTGGAGTTGATGATGTTGTCGACTTCCCAGTGGCTTTATGGACTGCAATGGAGGACCCCCATCTGCTTGGTCACGTGCTGTAATAGAAAAAGTCGATATAAAATCCTTCTTCAATCAATATTTTAAGCTACTGTTAATTTCGTAACAAGAAATTTTCTAACTAAATTTATTTACTTGATGACGCTAAACAACGCTTCGAATACTTTTACAAAACTAATCAAGAAATATGTAGTATACTTTTAAGCACCATTGAATCTGAGCTTACTAAAAAATGCTTTTGTGATAAAATATGTCTATAATTAGAGCACTAAACATGAAGTTTGTCAAAACTAAAGTAGTAAATTACTACTATTAAATACTTACAGTCAAATTAAAGAATATTTAATATGATACAATCATATTGCATATAAACAACATTATATTATATTGAATATGTAAACATCGGTTACTTGTGATACCCTAGAACATAATTATATTATAACTATTACAGGTTTTATTTTTATAGATAAATTTTCGTCAATTATTTTAAAGTTAAATATAAATATGTACATGAATATGCAAGTAGAAATAAGTAGAAAAAAATATATTATAATAATATTGATGACATCTAGTTTCACCTTTTATATTTTTGAGAATAGCCTGACGAAGCATTGGTAAAGTACGCTTTTCTTCATTATTTTTCATATCAGCATGGCCGTAACAATAGAATAAAGCTGCAGAAAAGAAAGGATGAATAAGATAGAAATAACTGGTTATTACATTGTTTGCTTCATGCATAGTTAACTGAATAGTTACAGGTATAATGGATACATTAATATATCGAGTATAAAAAATTCTTAGCCTAAAGCAAAAACAAGATTTCAGAGCAAAATAATCCTGATAACAGTTATTTCAGTTTTAATATTGAGATAAATATATTATATTCAATATAGGTAAACAAATACTATTAGTGTGTAGTAACTATGACAGCCAGTTTTCTTTAAGAAACTGAAACAATTAAACTATTATTGCATACGTAACAGGTCAAGTATAAATTTGTGTTTGTGAAAAAGCTATAAATACGTCAATAAAGTTATTTTTGCTCTAGACAAACAAATAAAGCAACATTGGAAAATATACTGTTTAATCTAATTAATAATTTATTGTCATAACATAAAAATATATTTAAAAAATTAAACAAATACCTACTCAATTTTGTTTGGGTTCCCTATTTGAGTAAATAGGTCTACTTGTTTAATATTTCTTTAATTGTACTTCTTAGTTTTTAAGAATTCCAGCAATAATTTTGTCAAATTTAATAAATATAAAAACATAAAACACTATGATACATTACACACATACAAATAAAGATGTTATAATAATATTAAACAATTTGATGCAAATAACATCAAACCTTTTAAGCGAAACAAATTTACGTTAAATGATAATATTATAACAATAAAATATTTAGCAATTAACTTATCAGTATAGTTTCAATAATAATATTCGGGTTTGAATACAAATTTAGTAGAAGTAGAGTCTTTACTGTCCAAGTCTTTCATTTTACATATCTAGGGGTTATACAAATGTTTTAAGGCGACTTTTTATCAAGATACAGAGTTTTAATGACGTCACTATTTGAAAATATTGGCCCCTTGAATAAAAAATGCATATTATATCTTGTAAATGAAGATAGATAAGCCCTATAAATGTATTATCAACAAATAGAAATGTGCACCTAAAAATTTTTTTTTAAGTTATAGTAATAATATTGTAATGAGATCACATTTATAACAAACTCATATATATAAATATTACGGTACATATATTTTATATAAGCTGTATAAGGTGGAATTCCGTACTTATCCATCCATATCAATTTTTATTGATAAATAAAATTAACTATCAATTTAACATACATTTATAAATAATTCTAACAAAATATTTATTTTATGATATAAATGTAAACACTCTAATTTACAATTTAATATTTATGTAAATTTGAATTTATTATCGTTTAGGCACAAGGTTTAAAAATATTTCAAAATGTTGATTCAAGCCCAGCGTATAATATTAATAAATTATTTTTTAGTATATATACTATGTATCACAATAAAGAAACTGAATAATAATTATCGGCAACACCGAACAACATTATTTAAAGTTATATCAATAAGTTATATTTATATATAAGTAAGTTATATCAATAAAATATTTGTTTCCACTCAATGAAATGAGTACTGAAACGTGACACAGTAAACTTAAATCTTACCATATTCGATTTTCAAAAAATACGTTTAAAATGATTATAATATATACAAACAAATTGTTAAGTTTTCTTATTTCATGCATATATTTTTTTAATTCAATCAGTCAAGTTTAGCCATTATTAAAGTCATTATCCCAATTATTTTATATTTACAATTAAATAGGATTTCAAGGTATAGTAACAATGCACCTTGACCGGTAGGGCCTCGCCTGAAGACATTGGAGGTAGCGAGGAGATGGGCACTGCAGTAGGAACAGCGAAGACAGTCTCGGTGGAAGAAGAGACCCTCAGCACTTGCCCGCTCGACAATGTAGACCCGGCGATGGCAGAAGTGGCACAACTCGCTTTTCTTCTGTCCCATGAGCTCGGCAACTACATCAGGCACTTCCACTGACTATCCGAGTGAGTTATGAGGTTCCGGGAATGGAAAATAAGAGAAGGCATGAGGTGAGATGGAAAGTATGCAGATAGAAATTCAGAAACATAAGAAAAAATACACGTAAAAAATAGAAGAGAAGTAAAAAGTGAAAGAGAAATAAATATGAAAATAAACTGAACAAAAAGGGAGAATTGTAAAAAATAATTTAAAGAGTAAAAAGAAGAATCGTGAAAATGAAAGGATAATATTAATAAAGAAAAAATAGACGCAAAGTAGAATATTATGTAAGCAGAAAAGTGAAAAGAGAGGGAAGGTGCTAGAAAAAAAAAATGGCTCTGATATCACTGATACCCAGGTGATTTTATGCTTAAAAATGATTCGATAAAACAATTTGGAGATTCTTATTTAAAAATAAAGTAAATTAAAACTGTTTACATGATTAAAATATTTTATAATTCAATTTTATAGATACTAAGATTTTACAAAGGCTTATTTTAACAAACATTAAAGCGAATAATATAAATAAATATATAAATAATGTTAATCATTATTCTGAAATTTTGATATGAACTGAAATAGTTTCAGTTAATTTTATCGATCAAGATAATTAGATACAAAATCTGCAAAAACCTTTTTCACATACTAACTAATTATTAATTAACGCAGATAGTGTTTTTATTGAAGGCTATTTTAACAATCTCTATTTATAAAAACTATATAATCATTCATTAATAATTAAACAAATAAAAAATATGTATTTAAGGTGTTTGTGATATTGTAAGGTGTATAGCTTTTAATATAATTAAGAACAGAGATATTCTATAATATATAATAGTTAAACCATACAAGTAAAAATTATAATTTTACACATCATATCATATTGTATAAAGTATCGCATATAAAATATAATAAAGTAAAAATTTAGTTTTATCTGTTTAAAATAAACTGTAGACGACATAATATAGAAAAAATATGACAATATATAGAACACAGTATTGTTATTTAGAATGAGCACATTATTTACATAATCTATAACGAATTAAAAAAATGATAAAAAGTATCAAAAAATTAAGTGACGAATTTGTATAAAATATTATCAATTATACAATCAAAAAATAATATTT
Source organism: Invenusta paracnida (assembly GCA_036023295.1). Taxonomy (NCBI): domain Eukaryota; kingdom Metazoa; phylum Platyhelminthes; order Proseriata; family Coelogynoporidae; genus Invenusta; species Invenusta paracnida. The sequence goes on along the minus strand of JAYRBW010097114.1, from coordinate 10,670 downwards.
AAAGTAAAGTAAATATTAACTAAACATTTATTTATACCAGCTATAATCGTGTTTTTCACTGTGATTAAAATTAATATTAGTTCTAATTTACTAATAATTTGACAAACAACCTTTAACCAAAAATTTTGCGACCCCTATGTATACACCAGAATAATCCAATTTCTTGAGATTACGAGAATATTAATATGTTGCAAGAAAATACCTTTGACAACTTAAAACGAAACTAATGTTAAAAAATGACCAAAATCAAGTAAGCTGATATTTACATTATTATTACATCTGTTGGCGATCCCTTTAGATAGAAAATGGCAAAATTAATAAATATCAATATTTAATAAAACGATAAGAAGCTTGACTGACTCCAATTTTTTTCATGACAGCAGTTGTGTCGGGTATCCGAGCAAGGTCTGCGATCGCCTTGTTTTGGGCTTCTTGAGAAAAAAGTTTATGCGAGAGGTCAACAACCTTTTCCGAGGGTCCAGATGGAAGGGGAACATTGGCGGGCATCTTATGCGGTCTTAGACCGGAGATTTCATCCTAAAGAGCGAAACGGATAGAAAGGTAGTGGATGCATACAAGTATATATGTCATGATCATAAAAAGGACTAGCCTTCACTAATTATAAAAACAAAATGCTGAGTTCAACAAAACTAGAAATTCTTCTAGATTTCTTTTTTGCCAACTTCATGTATCTAAATACATATTATATACTATTTAAAAGAACTTTACTTAAACGACATTAATCTTTACCTTATATACGGTAGAAAATATTTTGAAATTACATTTAAAATAGTGTTTCTATAGATGAATTTTAATGAGACATACACTAGTTAAGAATTAAATTAAAAATAATGGATAACAAATTAAACATATTATATATAATTTTACAATAAATGATTAATTAATAAACAGTATTAAACAGTACCTATTAATGTTAATCATTCACGCTATAATTCCAAATACAAATAATAAAATATGATGAGTTCCGATAAAATGAATTAAAATCTGGTTATATAATTAGAAATTTTGTATAATTTATAATAAAGCATAACTTTAAAATGTTTAAGTATAATGATACAAAAGCATTTTACTTGTAATAGGATAAAGTCATTAAACCTCTTTATATATAACTTTCAAAAGTCAAACATGATTTAAATCGTATAGCTAGATTGTATGAGTTTATTAGCAAAGTAAAAATCAAATTACAATTGTACTTGTCAGATAATTATACATTTATAGGTAACGATCCAGGATATCATGCTTTAATGCAATTTCAATTAAGATTTATTATTGCCAAATGCATAATAATTTAATGGCAAAGTAACGATATGATAATATCTACTCTCGATTTCAAGTATGCAAATGTTCAGTGTGCTATAATATCAAGATATGAATAATTCTAATGCAAATTAAAACGAATATTATCATTGTTATTAAGATAAAGTTCATATTTTGCAAAATACTTTAGCTTTACTTAGATTATACAAAACATATTTATTTATGTATAAACACATTTTTTTATCGATATAGAAAAGTGTTCACAAAACATCAACACACAATCATGTGTTTTCACTCCTACCGAATAACTCCAATTCTTGCAAACAAATGTTTAACAGATTATACGACAAGACATTAAATAATATATCTTAGTACAATAATATTAAGTATTAGACTGCAGATATAGTGTACGCAAGACAAATTCGCTAAAAAGATCTGAAAGTGACACATGTATAAAAATCTAGTAGGGTGAGGTCAAGCGTTAAAAGGATTGCGTTGGGCCTGGATCATTACTAAATCACCAAGCCGATAATGTTCAGATATGAACTTTGAAACAATCAGCCACACACCTTCGCTGTGTAATGTAAATAAAAAATCATGCATGTATGTATATCGCGAATTACTACATTGTAGTTTTAGGTGTATATAGATACCAAATATTTATATTATGTGAATAATAACATGTCAATTACTGCAAGATATTAAAACTATATTAATGTGATTCTATCAATCAGTCACATTAGTACTTAAATAGTATATAGACTAGTAGAAAACAAAAATCTAAAATTGAATATTGCATAATTGACATCATTATTAATAAATCTTGTAATGCACAATAATATTTTATTAAATCTTAACTGCAATTAAAATGTAAAACTAAAGTTAGTCTCTATAATAAAAATTTATCAAGATATAGAAAAATGAAAAACACTGATAACAAAATTTAGTATTATATCCTATTTTTAAAGGATATAATACCTGAAGCTTTCTTTCATAAATATTTTTATTTCATGAGATTTTTAAATTGTGGAAGTATTTACTCAATTAGGAAACTTACTATTAGGTTTTGAAATAATTAATAAAATAGAACCTAAAGTTGAAAGGATATGAAAAAGAGAAGAAATCTCCAACTTTTTATATCTACCTATATATTTCATTTCATTATAAACAATATTAAATAGAATACTTCTATAAAGTTTAACATGTGCGGTGACCTTTGCGCCAAAATATTTTAATGTGTTTTATTTACAGATGAGTGGACTCATTCGACAGATTTAACCTGCGAGGATGATATGTTCACAATAGCGCCCATTATTCTTTCACAATCTCTGCGCGAGCAACTCTTTCAATCTTTCAGAAGTAGAGCTAATTCTTTGAATACTGATTTCCTTCAGTGTTGACGGTATATTTTCTTCTCGCAGCACGCTTCCTTTTTTATTCCATTCCACTATGCTATTCTCTTTTTCGGATGCATATTTAAAAAATAATATATTTAAAATTAATATTATGGAAGAAAAAAAAGTCAACGTTTTATACCTGTATACGAGTATTATACTTTTTTGGCCAGTGGATGAAAACAAAATGTGTGTAAAATCAAAGATGATTTGAATAACAAAAGGATATCAATTAAATTTCAATGGTAAAACTTACTTTTCAAATATACATAAAAATCTAAATGAAACAATTAAAATGATCAAAAATAAAACAAAATAACAGTAAAATAAACAGTAAACTGAATTCATTACATATTTTAACATTAAAAACACTACGAAAAAGTCTCACAATATGATACTAGTCGCATAGTATTAAATGTTTACTTGTCTTTCAGATATAGTTGTATTTCATAAATACACAAAGTATTAAAATAGTAAAATATAAATACTTCGCCTGAAATTGTCAATATATGTATTGATAGATTGAAAATATTCCCTAAAAAACCCAAAAGCTAAATTAAACTATACAATTTTGGCTATTATAATATGACATTACTATTAGGTATCAGTATTATACACTGATATCGAAATTCATAAACATAATGACTCATGAATAGACATAAGTATTTGTTCAATTCACGATTTTGAGTTTTGAATCGGGTTTATGTTAAAAACAACAATTTTATTTATTTCAGTTTATAGCTTTGTATTTACTTTACATTGTATATGGCACAATATTAAATAGTACAAAAAACGAAATTTATAAACAAATACGTGTAGTGTATTAATTTAAAAAATTATATATTTTTAAAGACACAAATTCGATATTCTGAGACACAATTGAAATTACCTTTATAATATCTAACACAAATTGATGTTGATAAAAACAATATGTTTCTGATGGCGCTATATGAATTAAGCAAATCTAAACTCCATAACACATACTATATTGTATATTTGTATATACAGGGTGCCCAGTAAAAAACCAGGACATTTTAGAAATTTAATCAACCAAAATGTGTATTACAAAATGGCCAGTGATTCAAATATATATTGAATATTATTAACTGAATATTTGAAGATTTGTAACACCCATTTTGTAATACATATTTTATAATACCCACTTTATAATACACATCTTGATTGACAAAATTTCTAAAATGCCCCAGTTTTTAACTGGGCACCTTGTATAAAACATTCTTAGCCCCCCCAATATATAATACTAGATCAGATTTAAACATTAAAATTACTTTAATTACGATGGACAATTCTTATGTTTGCATAGAATAAAAATTTCTGAAACTTATAGTAAACATTAACAGGTCCCTATTTATAACGACAATACTTACTTTTAAAATGTACTAATAAGTTGTGCCCAAGAAGTACAAGCAAGAAGAGAATATATCATTACATGTAATTTGAGATGTTTATTAAGCGTTGCGATTTACGGTTAGTTTTTTCACCAATACTTTTTAATGAAGTTTAGAATATAAACCTATTAAGCTAGCAAAAAGCGAGTATAGAAAAACCGCTTAAGCTATCTGTTTCGGTTATTCAGAACCATTTAATACTTACCCTCTCGACAACAGCGATAAAAGGCATTATTTTGCCCGGATTAGAAGAGGCAGTAGATGCCTAAAAATAAATGTTACATAATAGTCACCAAAAATATATTTATCGTTTGTTATATCAAACTAATATTAATAATTTTCTACTTTATAGTCAAAATATAAAAGGTTAAAAATATTCTACATAATATTAATACAAATATAATTCATGGAATTAACAATTTTACACCTTAAAATTGATAAACATTGTCTGTTAAATAGATAGTTCTACAAAAAAACTATAATATCCATATACATATACATATATGTTCTGCAAAATAAGCTTTTCCAGTCATTGGTGGCTTATTGTATTTGTACCGGTTATGACATAAAAAACTGCAATTCCGCCAAACATACTGAGTCAGACGAACAATAACTATATTATAATCTATGTTATTAAAATATATTATACTTTAATTTATGTTAGTTACAGAATATATTCATATATAATTAAATTAGAATTATCATGTAACGAATTTTATGAATTTGCTAAAATGGCTGATAGTGGTTTAATGAAAATTGATTTTCGTCAGTAGTTTTGAAAAGTTTGCGGAACACTGCACATCATAACCATATCATAATAATACAATAGAATTGTTTTTAATGTTTATAAGAAAAACAGCATATTAATGTTGGCATAAAATTAATCAAGAATTTATAAATACATAAAATGATATTAGTAAACAGTGATGGAAGTAACTACTAACTTCAACGTTGATGACTGACTTATTTACGCACGATGTAAGTAAGTAGGCAATATAATGTAACTTCATAATAAAGGAGTTTAATGAAGTTTTAAGTGAGTTTAAAAATGCTAACATACATTTATCAAAACAAATTACGAGTAAGTATAGTAAGTAAAAGTTTAAAGGTGTAAATAATGTAAACGTTGTAATGTTTACTCAGTTCCATAATAGGCAAAAGAAATGAAAGCTGGTTGATTAGTAGTAAAAAATTGGCTGAAGCCTCAAACGGATTTGATTGGTTGGAGGGGGGGGGGTCTTTGTTTTAGCGCTCTACCTTCCCATTTAACTTATATTATGTAAATATCATATTACATAAATTTCACTAAATAGATACCTTACATATTATTAAGAAAAATAATCTCTTAAAGTCATAAAGCATATTATTAATGACATCGAGTAGTATATTTATTGAGTACTAATATATAAATATCGTAAGTAGTATATTATGTAGTTCCCCTTAACCCGCTATTTTCAAAATAATGTTGCCCATAAAACACACCCCATATTTTCCAAAGAATTATCCAAAATACACCCTCTTTAAAAAACCAACCACTAGTAGTTCTAGCTAAACACTCTTGGCCGGAACAATCCAAATAGGATTTCGCGTCATTTTTTCTGAATTCATATATGTAATATATCGTGTCTCATTTTATTAAATAAAAAATGACTCTTTCTTTTAAAGAATTTATTAACAAATTCGGAACTGACTCCACCACCAACTTTCAATTAATTTCTGGACGGATAAATTAAACATTACACCATTTTATTATTGTATACGAGATGAGATTCAACCAACTTTATCAATTAAGAAAAGTTATGCTATTGCAGCGCTATTGTAAATATTCATAAATCGCGCGGTCATTTATAAACGATCTTCTAATAATAACATATGTATATTAGTAGTAAGGGAAACTGCAGCATACAAACTGAAGATTTTTGATTTTTTAAAGTGTTATTTTAAAGGGATTTCCTATCATATTTTCCATTAAAAATAGATGCATGTTGCGCAAATTCATAGATCTCATCATAAAGGTGACATTAAAAAATAATTAGCTAATTTACCCAGTTTTATATGGGCGAAATATCCACCAGAAAAACATTTACAGGGTCATAATTATACAGGCGCAAACACAAGGTTAGACATTTGTTAGATCAAAACGACCAACCATTACCAAGAGAGAAGGCAATTAACCGTGTTGACGCAATATAGTAATATTGTATTGTATGACACTTTATAACTATGAGGTAAAAAAGGTATGTAAAAACCAAGAATAAAAAATAGTTATAATGTAGTAAAAAATTGAAATAAATTAACATTCTCAAACTTTCACTTATTTTACAAAAGAACATATCATAAAGTCAGTCAAAATCTAAACGGGGAACTCACCCAAGCGTTAACCAGTTGATCCCGTTTCCTGCTAGTGTGACCTTTCTCGACATACCAGCTCGCCTCTACTACTCCATTGATCCCTCTATAGCGCTGTTTTCGCGGGGGACCTCCTAAACCCCCAGCTTCAATGAAAGTGGGATGGTGAAAGTGGTGTAGGGAGTCACCTCCACCAGTGGCACTGTAGCCTGGTAGCCCGGGTAGAGGGGTTGGGCCGCCGCGGTGATGTCGGCTGGAGGAGTGTTGGCGACGGTGGGAGGTCTCATCTGGAACAAGACAGGTGGGATCATAAAATAATAAATATATTCATAAAATCTATTTATCCTAAATAAACGATTTAATAGCATAGTTAAGAAGAAGAGCGTTAATGATGCAGTATAGAAGATGTCCCCAGTTCTAGTTATTAAAAACAAGAATAATAGACCAATATAAAAAAGTTAATAAATCATACAGATTGCACCAAATAGCATAAAATTTGATTTTGAACAAAATGCAATTAAGTCTAACTTTTTAATATAATATATGACGTATCTTTTTGAAATGTCAATTTCGTTAGGTTTATTAAGAAGTATTTTTACTTTTATGTTATACTTTCTAAGCATTATTTAAAAAAATTGTCAGTCTTGAATTTGATATTGTGACTTATACACTTAACTATTTAGGGTCTGCAGTCCTCTACCATAGTAGTGCACCACGTAGTATAGTATCGAGATTAAAAAATCAGCAGCAAATTTTTAGAGCTAAAATTATATCACCCTTCTTTTTTTGCTAAAAGTGAGCTGAAACTAAAATAGTATAATTTGTAAAATTAATTATAACATTTATAAACACGGTAAAATTGTTATTTTTATGCCAAAAGAATTGTAACATGAAATAATTTCTATTTAAATATACGGACAATTGTTAACAGTTGCCTTATTAGGCTAATTGGAATCAGATATTCATTCTATGGTTTTAAAACAACTTTCTTAGTTCTGTTTAACATAATATACAATTCTGAGGCTCGACTGACAAGTATATAATCTCATAAAAATTAGTATTCCAATAGGAACAAAATTGTTCCTTTGTTTTATTACATTTTGTTTTTAAATAGAAGCTGCCTGTTTGGTTTGGGCAACATGTTTCCTGAGATTATTCTTTAATTCTATACTTCTTTACTATAAAAATATAATCGTAATTATTATTGTATTTACCTTTTTTATGTTTGGTTTTTTATTCAAATTTTTTCGGTGCGTTATGCGTTTCTCACAATGCTTTTGCACATTTTTCCAAATTCAAACTTTTGAACCCACCTAAATTAAACCGTTTTCAAAACAAGAAATCGTGTTATTATTTAATTCACAAACTAAATCTAATAACTTATGTTGTCAAACTAAAGCCTCCCACGATTAGTCGCATCCCCAACTGGCATTTTTCAGTAGTAGTCGCAGCTATTATTCGTTCATTATACACTAGAATAATTATTATATAATAATACCTAACTTTGCTATATAATGTATCTAACAGTAATTGTAACATTTTAAAAATAGATTATCTTCTGTAAGTATAAATAATCAGTTTAAATCAGTAAGTTACATATAATTTAACATCAACTAGTGAAGTGTAACAAATGACCGGGACAATATTTCTTAAAGCTTTGCATATAATTAATCCACATGATTTTTATACTAGTATAATATATATATATTGATATTGCATAGACCTATAAATAATTCATAGACAAATATACAGCATCTCGACACAAAAAGTAAATCATAAATTTACTTATTGGCATACTTCTGTTATAAATAAAATAGGAACAATTTTTAAATATATAATGGATCTACATAACAGATAATAACATACATAATAATATATCAATTTTGAACGAGATGTTTCGAATGTTGTAATAACAATAATGTTTAAAAACACATAATTTATTTCAGTTACTTAATAAATATTTTCTAATCAGTTGATTCCTTTAAAATGTATAAAAATATGCATGCATTAAAAACTATATGCCAATATCGACATACAGACATTTGTGTCCAGTAACAATAAAATACTGCAATAATGTCTTTTATGTGTGGATCTTATTTTAATACAATTTCACAAGAACAATGTTACAACCAAATTGATTTTATTTACCTGCATTAAATGTATCGACGATAAACAGTGATCGACACATACCAATTTATTAGATAATGATAAACAAGCTAATAAACTATGTAATTTTTCGGTGTTAATATAATATCTGGTGCTTCTAATGACAACTATTATTTAAATATAATCCATAATCATAAATAGTTTACTAAGCTAAAAAAAGTGTTTATGCTCATTCATAAAAGTTGATAAAATCAAGAATATGGTGAGAAACTCACTGCAAGCGTAGTGCTAAAAATGTTTAGATAATAATACATATATCATTAATGTGTGGTTAAAAAATGTTGTTCTGTTGGAAATTGTAATTTTCATTTTATGGTATCAATAACTATTTAATTGTTATATTATAATAATAACTATATCAACGTATTTTTCTATTATCAATCGATTTAAATTTTCATTTGGAAAAAAATAAAAAATTTTTTTATTTTTTATTGTAACATATTATTATGTGCGACTCTGTTTGTAAATATTCCTTACCCCTCGACTAATTTATTAAAGAAGTATAAAACTATGTTGTTTAAAAGCTAAGTATTATCCTCTATTTTAACAGTATGCAGTAAAAGTATACTAGGTAAGAATATAGCCGTATTATCCCTAAGTGGAAAGTATAAAATTATTTAATTTTCATGTATCGGAAGCGCAGATAATAGCGAGATTATGTATCGCATAGTTGTAACTAATAAGCTCACCCCTTTTAGGTTTGTGATGCTTTAAAGTTTCATAAATTTGTTCCAGATAACAGATGAGTGTGAGTTCATCGGGATTGGAAGAGGTGGTCCATTCTTCAGCTGTCATGAATGGAGGAATTTCAAATTCTTTTTCAAATAGTTCGAAAGCCTGTAAAGACAGAACAATATAATATACTGGTTTAAATATTAATTACATGCAATGCAATATAACAATTATATTTACAAACGTACCGACTGGGTATTTTTTATGTGATTTTCTTGGTCAATGGTTGAAAGATCGCTGAAAAGTAAGAGAACATTTGTGCAGACTCATAATTTAATCAATTCTGATAATATAATTTATTGTATTTTGAAATAGTAAAATTAATACAAAAAACAATTTCTTTTTAATTAGGTACTTAACAATAGAAGCGTGGAAATATTTTTATACCTAAAAGTGCGGTGGATGTTAATTGACGTAAACTAATTTGTAATTACTTATATGTTAAACATCATTATATAAAATGAGTGGATATATAGAAATCATAATCCATTATATTATAAAATATATTATATATACGTATATGTATATAATATGTTTTATAATATTTATCTGTCTTTACAGGCTTTCGAACAATTTGAAAAAGAATTTAAAATTCCTCTATTTATGACAGCCGAAGAATGGTCCACCTCTTCCAAACTCGATGAACTCAGTGCTTCTTAAAAGTTTTTAAAAACTTGGTGCTTATTTTATCAAAAAAATTTGAAATGTCAACTTTGTGCGGGATAATTATATGTTATATGAAAAATATAAATATAATGTTTCTACTTGTAATAGTAGATTGTTACTAGTAATTGTTACTAAATATAATATTTTTATAAAACATTTCACCATCTGACGAAATATTGATGACAGCCAAAACAATTTGAGTTGTTCCTCATCAGAAGAACTTTGTATAAGGTCAGGCTCTTCATCTCGAGCAGGTTAATCAGCTATTGATTCATTTTCAGAGTCATCTCCGAGTGCCAAAATACCATCTAGTACATCTTTAGCGGTGATATTCTGGTAAAGGCGATTTTCCGACGGAGCCAAAACCATGATTTTTCGCCGGAGCCAAAGTTACAGAAAACTACTGGACAGATTATACGCTCTAGCCAAATATATTATCTACCTTGGTCTACATTCATACCAATTTTCAACTTCATCGATCAATAACTGCAACCTATAGGGGTCAAAATATACAAAAAAATACATAAAATAAAGGCAATTTTCCGCCCGAGCCAAAAAAATCGCCTTAATTTTTATGTACATTTTGATCCCTATAGGCTGCAATTACTGATCGATGAAGTTGAAAATTGGATGACTGTAGAACTAGGTACATATATAATATATTTGGCAAGAGCGT
>JAYRBW010097103.1:0-20217 GCA_036023295.1 Invenusta paracnida | reverse complement strand
GATTTCTTATTTGATGTTTTTGATGTTTTCTCTTTTGATTTTCTTCTTTTCTGTTTAAGTGAGTTGATATTGACTGCAGTTTTATAAACTTTTGATTTAAAATATTTGTTGTTGGTACATCCCATTTGCAAGCTGTATTAATTTGCTTATGGTACACAACATATTATACTATACATGTTACTTTTAGTATTTTAATAATAATATACTACTATGAGGCATACAGTATATACAGGCAGGCCTGCAGCCAGGCACAAGGCAGACAAGGCAACTGCCTTGTTGCTTTTTGCAAAATGATGCCTTTTAAAATAGGCACAAGCCAGGCACAAATCTATGTTTATGGTCTGTACAGACTGTATGATGCCGATGGCATCTTTCAATGTATTCACACTAGAATAGATTCAGTTTCCAGATTCAAAGTATTAAAATTCTTTTTTTCCAGGTTCCAGTGCCAGGTTTGTGAAAGATTCAGTTTTCAGATTCAAAACAAGAAAACACTTTTTTTCCCGATTCCAGCACCAGATTCAGCTTCCAGATTCAAAACAGTATCACACTTTTTTCTAGATAACAGCACCAGATTCAAAACAGGAACCAACTTTTTTACAAATTTCATTGCCAGATTAAGTTAAAGTTTCCAGATTCAAAACAGTGAAAAACTGTTTTCTCAGATTCCAGCACAAGATTCATGCAAGATTCAGTTTCCAGATTCATGCTAGATTCAAAACAGTATCACATTTTTTTCCAGATAACAGCACCAGATTCAGTTTCCAGATTCAAAACAGTGAAAAACCTTTTTTCAAGATTCCAGCACTATAGATTCAGTTTCCAGATTCAAGCCATATTCAGTTTCTATATTCACTCCATATTCAGTTTCCAGAATCAAAGTAGTAAAAATTGTTATTCCAAACCCTAGCTCCAGATTTGGTAATGGTATGCCATCCATATAAGGCACCTACAAAATGTTTGTTATTTTTAGAATATTGCAGTTATATGCATAGTACCTAGTATTTTTATATTATATTTTGAATTATATGATAAATGACAAATTTCCTTACAATATAAAGCTATGTTATCAATTGTACATGCATATACAGTAGCAATTGCCCTAAATATATTTGGTATCTACTTTAATATATGTACATAAAATTGTATTACACTGTAAGCTCTTGGTGGCATATACACTCCTGATCAAAAGTTTCACCACACCCTAATTGTTCTCACATTTTCAGAAAAAAAATTATATAATTATATAACTTTTTAAAACTCTTTTTTTAACATAACTGAAAATTTTCATTTTTTGAACTAGTTCTCAGTTTCTGCATGTATTATTAGTATATCAGGAGCTATATATGAGTATCAATCAATGAGTGGTAGTCCTGAAGAGGACCATTTGCACATTCTCAAGGGAGGGGAGAGAAAATGTACAAATTTTCAGTATCCCATGGGGCCTCCTCAAACTAGGTACTCAACATTCTTATCAGGGCTCTGTCCTCTCTTGCTCATGTCCTGGCTTTTGGATGTCCAGACCTATCTCTGTTTTGCAGTGTTTGGAGAGTAGGTGCTGGATTGTCCATTGATCAACATTGAAGTAATCAGTCAGCTGAGTCACTGGGTGGTCTGTCTCTTCATACAAAGTGATGATTGAAGTTGCTGATCATAACCAAGACATCTTGGCATCTTCAATGAGCAAAATGAGTGAAGTGAGAAAACCAATTCAATAACGGAACATTGGCTTTATTTAACTAAGAACCAAATTGCAGAGTTAAACAGAGAAGAATGAATGAAACAAATAACAACTTACACAAAGCAAGTAATGCAATCAATACCTAAAAATAACTCAGATAAATGAAACAATCTGAATCATTATTAGAAAAACGATTACGCAATATAGTTCATTTTATGCTCCTTGAAATCAAGGCTGATATCTGATGGGAGGCTTGGATTGTCAGGTCTTGTTGATCTGCGCATTTGAGAGGCTGCCACCAGTTCATCCAAGGGCACTTCTGTATTCAAAGTGGAAGGCCCAGGCTCCTGTTATGGTGAGTTGGTTGTGAAAGGGAGCTGCTGTGAAGGAGTTGGTTGGTGAGCTGATTGGGAAGGAGAGTTGCCAGGTGGACATCTTGTAAGGTCCCAAAGAGACACCGTTGATTGTTGGCCATCTGGATACCAAACATGTGCATACAAAGGGTTAGCTTCTGTCAACTCGACCTCATCTACATAAGGATCATTCTTGCTTCCACAAACAAAGCAGCATAGCAGAACTGGGCCAGGTGTTGTAAGCCAAGCTGGTAGAGTATTGCCATGGGAAGAATGTTGTTGGAAGGAGAAGAAACATTCATGAGGTGTGCAATTGGTTGTTGTACAGAGCAGTACCTGAATTGAAGATATCTCGTAAGGAAGAATTGCTTCCCAGAAACTATTAGATAGATTGTTAGTTTTCAGGGCCAATTTGATAGCTTTCCAGATAATTATGTTGTAGCCCTCCACCTGCCCATTGCCCTGTGGATTATAAGGCATTGTTTTACTTGAAGATATTCCTTGACTGCTCAAGTATTCCTTTACTTCTTTGAAAATGAGTGCAGCCCCGCAATCAGAGTGGATATACCCAGGAGTTCCACAGAATCCAAAGATGGTATTTAGACACTTTATGACAATTTCTGAGTTCATATTATGGCAAGCTATGGCAAAGGGGTAGTGAGAAAACTTGTCAATAGCAACAAAAAGATATTTGTTATGTGATGATGCTGAGGTAGGTATGGGGCCTTTGAAGTCGATATTCAATCATTCAATATGACTTGTTGACTTTATTAGGATTCCATCAGGAGGTTTGAAGAATTGAGGTTTGAGTTCAGAGCAGGGACGACAATCAGAGCATACTTTCTTCACCTCATCTGTTGAGTAGGGTTAATTCTTAGATCAAATGAAGTGCAGTATTCTTGTAACTCTGGCAGCATGTATCTCCGCCAAAGATGATTGTACAGAAATTGAGGCGCAATTAGCTCGTGTAAGGGCATCTGAAGCTACATTTTGATTGCAGGGTCGATATTCAATTGAGTAAGAGAATGATACGAGTTCAACATGCCATGCTTGGATCTTATTGTTCTTGATTTTTGTATGCAAGTCAACTCTTTGCAATATGTCTCCGCTAATACTGCTTTCAAGTTGCAGGGCTTGAAGGAATTCATCCAAGGATTCTCCTGCTTGTTGTCATCGAGTAGACAAAAAGTGTCTCGAGGTTTGTCAAGAGTTCAGCTGCAGCATCAAATAATGTGCAGTCCTCAATGATTTTGAAGACCATTGCTGAAGCAAAGTTCTTGAGTGTCCGGTGCTTGTTTGGGGCTCCATCACCACATTCTGTGATGAAGTTGTTGAAGCTTTGCAGCCAGTGTTTCCATTTTTTACTGGCATTAAGAGAATTGGGGTCGATGTCAAGCCGCTGAGGGCTGAGCAGTTTCACCATGTTGTCAAAATCTTAGTTAAATAAATTAAAGTGAGAAAACCAATTCAAAACAGAAAATTGGCTTTATTTAACTAAGAACCAAACTACAGAGTTAAACAGAAAATAATGAATGAAACAAATAACAACATACACAAAGCAAGTAATACAATCAATACCTAAATATAACTAAGATAAATGAAACAACCTGAATGATTATTAGAAAAACGATTAAATGCAATATAGTTCAATGAGTGCACTCGGAAGAATTTAATAATTTAAGTGTATCTCAGTAGGATTCCAGGATGGTCAATCATAGGCCACCACTGTCTTTGTTCATGTCATAGCCAATACAAATGAGCTGCAATACAGATCAAAGGCACGTCATTAACTTCTACTCACTTCACTCAAATGTTGTTGGTGTTTTAATTACTCATCTAAATGTTTACACAGTCTTATAAGCCACATGCATTGCCAGTCTGCACAGAAAGCGAGAAATATAGCCTACCCCAAGCAACAGTTAACATTGAATGGAAGTTGACTCAATGTCGAGTTTGACATTGAATGATGGTCGGTTTTGTCACACTACCTCATTGATCCGACATAGAGGTTCAATGTCGAACTATGGTCGAGTTTTTGATGTTCTTTTATTTTTTTGTGGCACTAATTTCTTACCTAATTATTTCAATTCTCATATAATATTTAGACTCAATTTTCTTTTTCAATTAATACCTTATTAAGCTAATTATCGCAATTTATTATAATCTCTATCAATGTATATAATTACCACTATCATTAGTTAAAATAGTTTAAAAACAATATAATCATAATTCTGATTCAAAAATAATTTAAGGTATAAAAAACTGTTTTTTAATAAATTACATTATTAAGCTAATTATTGCAGATTTTTTAAAATAATCTTTATCAATGTAATATAACTACCACTTATAATAGTAGGGAACACAATAAATGAAAACAATATAATATTAGTTGTTATTTATTCAAAAATAAGAAAGTATGGGCAATAATAATACAAGAATACATGATACATAAAAAATATTACTAAAAGTTACTACAAGTAGTTACAAGTGAGAGTTAATAGTGATATTGAATATAGAAGATTGCATTACAAGAATGAAGTGTTGCATTTATAATAAAAAATCGAAAAACTGAACTGCAAAGTATTGTTCATTTTCACCTTGTCCACAGAATGTTTTAACAGATCACTAAAAAGTCTTTCTACTTTACTATCGTCGACATTATTTTTGCTTAATTTAATGCCTTTGAAAATAGCTTTTCATAAATTTAAATTTTTGAAACTGAGCTTAGTCTTGTGACCCGCAAAAAAGAATTTGATGGCTACCTCTCGTGCCACACTTTGTTGCATGCAAGAGACATTTAGCTATGTCATGATTAGTTGTGCCGCCAACCAGAGCGAATTGTTTAGACTGAAAGAAAAATATAAGAAATATAATACTTCTATAAACACTAAAAATTAATTAAAACTAGATACATATGTTTCTTTCAATTACTGTATATAGTGCAAGAAAACTTTTAGAATGAAAGAATACCTGAATATACAGAGGTGTTATTTTCAAATGATAAAAACTAGAACATTTTATAATAGGTGTGCAATATACACTATTTGGGAACTTCCATAAAATCGTTATTACAACAGTTCTACGCGAAAACTTTTAAAAACAGCATAAATAATAATATCCAAATCCAAATATTTTCTTTTCTATGTAAAATATATAAAAAAGGAATAAAACGCTTATTTTTATGCCAAATAATGTATATATGCATATAGTAAGCTAAAAATTAACATATGTACGTTTTGATTGATATAAAAATTATCTTATTGAAAAAAGCTATTTCATCAT
This sequence comes from Invenusta paracnida, assembly GCA_036023295.1. Taxonomy (NCBI): domain Eukaryota; kingdom Metazoa; phylum Platyhelminthes; order Proseriata; family Coelogynoporidae; genus Invenusta; species Invenusta paracnida. The sequence continues at coordinate 14,901 of JAYRBW010097103.1, read as the reverse complement.
AAAGTAGCATCCTATATTAAAATGAGTCAACTTCTGCATACAAGCAGAGTATGTCATTTTTAAATAATATTATCGATTACAAGTATCGGGATAATTATCAAATTGTGTTAAAATCATGTTAGAATATATAATTTCTATAAAGAATACTAACTGTTGATAGCTAATATAAAAATATTTCAGCAAAATAATATGATTAATTTTCTAAATTGTTTTACATATTTTGAAGCTTTTTTATTCCTTCATAAAACTCGTGTAAAAATATCCTTGTTGATGACAGCCTTTTAATGATATTACAGTACTGTCATTACTCATGTATAAGCCGCACAAGTGTATAAGACGACTTTAGACCTCCATAATTCCAAAAATGCTTATACTATACGTCTTATACAATACAAGAGTATTTACGCTATGACTCATTACCAAAACCTATTCTAATTACTAAAATTATATTTGATATGATCCCATGATTAAAGCTGTACTACATAGTGCAGCTTTGTAAATGAATAAATGTCATGGCTACAAAATTGCTTACCAAGATTTCAATATGTGCTGGATTGAGCCAGCCCTCCAATGTCTCCAGGTCAGCTTCCAATATTGTTACTGGCAACTGAACAGGAAAAGTAACTTTGATTCCTCGCTGTACAGTTGAAGACCCAATTGCACAGTGCATTTCATCGATTTTCAAACTCATTGCCGCCATTTCGCGCAGAAGAGTCTGTGGCGACATTGAGTATGAAAGGGTTAATGAATCTTTCCTCCTAATTCTATAAATATTATGTAGTTTCGATATAAATATTTTTGACTAGTTCCATTTTTCTAATTTCTTAATTCTATTCAAAACTATGTAAAGTTATAAACAATGTATTCAGAAGATATATAAATAAAGCATATATATGATAAAGCATTATAATGAAATGTTACACCAAGAATAAAATATCAATATTCATATTTAAAATGTAAACATATGCATAGGATACATACGTCACGAAATTATTCCTAAATTATATATTACTCTTAATTACAGAATTAGAAAACATGTACAATGAAAGTTACTTTTACATAATACTTGTGACACACTGCTAATATAATATTTTTTCACTTATAATAAAAACGTCAAATAACTCCTTATGTAGAATGTATTATAGGTACTTCACGACATTATATAGGTATAGTTACATAATTTAATAAACTGTAAAATAACTATTTTTACATAGTTATATGCGACACACAACTAATGGAACATTGTTCATTTTAATTGTAATAATAATAAGCTTTATTTCTTATTCTTTTGAGAAAGTTGGTTAATCTAACCATGTCTTCGCCTTGACTTAACCCCTTCAGGATTAGCTTGAGTAGAGAAGGTGGTTAACTATAAGGGCGTTATATATGTGCTGGACGTTTCTGGCTGTTGGTGCAGATGCTCTTCGAAATCAGCGCGTTGATGTGTTATAGGACGCTAAGCCGGTCTGAGAAAGTAACACCAAGGATGTTTATTTCATCAACAAGATCAATGTTGTCAATTTCATAGGATAAGTTGAGTGTTTGCAGCGTGGTTTTGAAAAGATAATTTATTTTGACTTTCTTTCGTTAAGCTTTAGGTTGTTATGATTGGCCTATTTTCAAACATTATCCAGCTCGGTTTTTGTTGTCTATGTGGGAGCTCTGGATAATGAGATACGTATCGTCCGCGTATTTGATTATGGTGTTGATGGCATCTGTTGTCTTTATGTTCGAGGTGGCGACGAAGAAGACGAATGGTTAGGGCTGAACCTTGTATGACTCCGCTGTTAACTGGATCCTCCGGGGAGACTTGTCCATTGAAAGCAGTGGACTGACTGTGCTGACTAAAGGAATTCAACATCCAATTGTAAATATTATTTGGGATATTCAGAATGGCGAGTTTTTCGAAAAGGGGCTTGTGCTTCACTGTGTCGAAGGCTTTTAAGAAGTCCAGTGTAAAGACACGGGCATATGGCAGCTTCTCTGGGATATCTGTAATGCTTTCTAGAATCGAAATAATTGCCGCCGTCGTGCTGTAGGCCAAAAAGCGCATTGATCTCTTAAATCGTCCATGCATTCAATCGATTGGTTCAAGAAATGTTGGATTAATAGTTTCTCCGTTGTTCTTGCGAGAACTGGTGTGGTTGAGATTGGCCTATATTCTGCAGCGTTAATCGGGTTGCTGGTTTTGGGGATTGGCATGATGACTGCATTTTTATGGATGCGATTTCCTTGTACATAAATTCGGCACGAGAAACCAATAAGGGATTTTATCAGGGCCAGTAGCTATTTTCTTGAAAATCCTAATGGCATTGTAGATAGTGGACTCCTCAAAATGATTTTGGGGATCGTGTGAAGGTCCCTCTTTTGGGCATAATGTTTGTCGGTTGAGATGTTTGTGTAATATGCATTCAGTACATTAGCAGATATTTTGGTTTCGAGGGAGGTGGGCGTGGTATTCTTGCCAGTAATTTGTGAGTGTTTTATAGGTCACATACTTTTGATGTTGAAAGGTTTTTCCAGAAAACTCGGCGCGTAGCAGGCATGAAGGGACACAATTTCGATACAATTTCAGTTTTTTTCTGGACGAATACCTCGAGAAGCTTTTTCAGGAGACAATAGGGGAACAACCTTTGGTGAATAATTAATTTTCAAGACGTCAAATGATTTGAATAGTACCCCATTTGAGTTCCTCTCTTTCCAAAATATCATTGAGGAACCTCGACGTTTTTAGACAGACGTTTTCGATAAAAATTGACGTTGTTCTGGTTTTGAATTTTGAAGATAATATAAGCTGATCTTATTGGTTCATTTGAGCATAATATCCGTCTCCAGGATTTGAACCGACGATTTCGCTCGAAGAACACAGTTTTTAAAGTCGTTCAGATTATGTAGTTTTTCAACTTCTCTCTTACTTTTTTCGACGCGACTGTTGACACATAATGTAATTTTCGTGGACGCTAACTCGTCTCCGTTGATATTGCTCTAAGGATCATTGAATCTATTGTACAGTTTTTGTTTTGGGTTAACAATTATCTAGCCAAATAGTGATTATTTTTGCATCGTTATTTTTTATATTAAAATGTTTAAAACGAATTTGTGACTTCTGATGCATCACAGCCGGTCATACTTTCGTGCCCTAGTACGCTAAAGTTTCCCAGACTTTTGTCTCCGATTCCTGCAAATAATTCATGAAACACAACAAGGCGACTGGTGATCAATATGCAACTTTTGATAGAGTCCATACTATGCTGAAGGATTAGTTTCTGCATATCAGCTGCCATCTTGACATGGCTAGAGTCTGCTGTTTGATCCTCCGCAGCTTGGACGGATTCGTATGCAACAAATTATTATGTAATTTTGTATTAATGTTTTTCCTAATAATACAATATACGAATCAGTTTTAAATACTAAAGAGGGTGCAGATGCAATTGAAAGTTGTTTTAACTTAATACAATTTATTAATATTTTTCAAAAGTAATGAGGAGAAAATATAGTTTATAATTTTTAAAAATTTTAACTTATTATTTTTATTATAATTGTATGGATTTCTTTAAAATACTACTAATAATAAGAATTTTCGTGTCAATTTTGCTAATTATAAGGATAATTTTTTATCTTTAAAATATTTTTACTATTTTAAGATATTTTAAATATACTATTAAATTGTTTCTTTTAAAAATATAAAAAAAATTATGTGGCAAACTACTGTTTCATATTACGAAATATTTTTAGTTTTAAGTTAAAAAATACAATTATTGAAATTTTTATTGTACTACTATCAATGATTTTAAAAACATTTGTTTTACTTTACAATTTTAAGAATATTTTAACATAGGTACTACTTATTTATTGCTATTATAAATAGCCTTGGAAAACATCTATTAATGTAACTTTTGCTTCTATATGTTTAATATTTTAAAGTTTTGTACTATACTACTTATTTATATTACTTACGAATAATTCGTTTTAAATCAAATTTTAAGTTTTCATTAATTTACTACTTCAATTTCGATATTACAAGAGTTTTTAGTAGGGATGTTTTGAAAATTCTACAAAATTAATATTCGTGTTCTTTTCAACTGCAATGTGTTTACATCCACGCTTTTGTGTCCAAATCCACGCTTATGATGTGTCAAAAATCACACATAAAAGTATATATTTATACAAATTTATGTATATGTATGAATAAGAATTTTTAACATTCTTTAGAATATTTTTTAATTGACAATATTTTAGTAATATTTAAAAACTAAGATATAACATTAAAATACTACAAACAAACGTAAAACTAGTATTAATATATACTTGAATATTCTTTACATATTGGTAAATTCTGTCGGCCATATAACTTAAATTTTATTGCGTGTGTATCTAAAACTGTTTTACAACATAAACGATTCAATTGCTAAGAATCTTCAAAACAAATAAGTTCGGAATAAGACGTTTTATTACTTTGAATTTGGAAACTGAATATGGTAAATATATGGCATGAATCTGGAAACTAAATATGGCGTGAATCTGGAAACTGAATCTGGCAAAAAGTTTTCACTGCTTTTAATCTGGAAAATGAATGGAAACTGAATCTGGAAAAAAGGTTTTTCATTACTTTGAATCTGGCTATGGAATTTGGAAGAGATGTTTAATACATATTATCTTTTAATACTTGAATTGTGTAAGGTTTTTTGCCATACACTTTGTCTGTTAGGACGTCCCATAAAAAGAAATCTTGAGGGGTCATGTCTGGAAATTGGCCAGGCCAGTCAAGCCAGCAGGAACAGAAGAATAATGAGGTTGGTCATCATCCTTTTGAAAAATAAAGTTGTGTCCATCATGTAATAGCCTTGGAACCTGTAGCAAAACCAATCATTCAGCATGTTAAAATAAGACTGCCCGATGCCTGTGCCTTCAAAAAGTTTGGACCAATAATATCATCAGATGAAATTGTACATCACACCATGACACTGGGAAGGTTGACCTGCTTATTCAACTTTCAAATGAAAATTATCAATTTTCAAATAAATACAATTGTGCCTGTTAATGTAGTCATTTAACTTGAAACATGCTTTGTCAAACCATATTATTCGATCAATAAAAGACTCATCTGCATCAGCAATTTTCAATGATCATTCAGCAAACTCAACCCGTTGGTCAAGGTCATCTTCATGGAGACCATGCATAAGACGTAGGATGTATATGGCTTCCTACAATTTTTAAGACTAAAAAACTGTATTATGGAAGATATTATAATTTCCAGGACCATCACCAGCAGCTGATAATTGTTGTGCTACTCTCCACAAAAACATTTATGCATCAATCCCAACTTAATCTCTTACTTCAGCTTGGAACAGAGGATCTTTTAAAGTGGATGGGCGGCCACTTCAACTGATGTCCAATACAGATCCAGTCTCTTTGAATTTCACAATTAGCCTTTTGATTGTAGCTTTTTCAGGTGATTAAAATGAACTGCTACTAGTCCTACAGTCTCTGCTAAGGTTTGTATTTCATAATAACATTTCACAGCCCTGATTATCTCTTCCTTAGTAAGTTGTTGCATAATTACTGAAACAAAACATACCAGTATTTATAACAAAAAAGTACCTAAGGCACTAAAGATGTGTTTAGATAGAATTATGTTTTGTATGAATAGTTCCATTACTTTTGAACCACCCTCAGGCGCGTAGCCAGGATTTTGTGATGGAGGGTGTCACTCAGTCCATGTCACGCAAATCTAAGATTTTTCAAAACAGTCATTAATTGCAACTATTTAAATTAAAAATATATTCTCAAACTGAGAAGCACTTTGATTTTTTAAATTAAATAAATAACAGTATGTTTTGATAAAACCAAGTTATATTCAGTTAAATCAATTAATTTGCATACTTTTATGTACAAAACACATAGTTGGTTTAATCATTACCATAGAAATGATGAACATTTACATAATTATAATTAAAATAAGAATAATACATGTATAATAATGTATAAAGAAATGTTGCTTGTAGCGTAAGAAAATAGATTCATATTGGTATTAATAAATTATTATTATCACTATGTAATTGTGTGAGTCAGGAGTTAAAACTACATGCATCATTGAAATTGTAAGCGAGAGTTACCTACATTTCGTGCATACATATCATTAACATCATCATACTTGAGATGAATGTCTTTATGAATGTACATCATTGCAAGTCCTGTCAAACGATCCTGCCCCGTAGTGGATCTCAAATATGTTTTGAGCAATCGAAGCTAGCTGAAGGATCGTTCTGCAGTTGTATTTGAGACAGGAATAGTAGCGAAGATCCTAAGGAGTGAATGATGTTTGGGTAAAGGGCAGAATTACAATGTTTCTGAGTTGAAACAATTGACGTCGGCCGATCCCCAGTATTCGCCCATTTCTGTTTCCATCTTTGGAATTCATTTCGGTACGATTGAATGTCATCGGGAAGGTGAGTGGCATACAATGTGACTGATTCTTCAACGGTCTCAAAGTCAATGTCTAAACAGTTACTTGGGAGAAACAAAGCCATTCGCACTGCAACATTGGCGTGCCTGTTGAAGCGGCTGCGTAGTTGCAAGAGTAGTATATCAAGAAGTGGGTACCATACAGCAAGCTTATAATATTCGTGTGCAATAGCATTTGGAACATTGTTGCGATGCTTTTGTCTACCGGCTGTTCGTGGTTTCGGAAACTGCAAGTCTTCATTTGCTTCAACTTTTCATAATAATTCTTCCGCAGCTGAGAATATTGTGTTGTATTTAACATCCTCGTCCGTTCGCCAATCATTTAATGTATCGATTGTGAGGGTTCATTTCCTGAATGACTGTTTTCAATTGGTGAACTCGTGGAGCAGAGTACTTGAAGTAAAAACAGGTATCAAAAATAGTTGTCACTGCTGCTTTAATTTCTGGAATATCGGAATATTTACTAAGAGCAAGATTTAAACAGTGGGAGGTACAGTGAACATAGATAGCATTTGGACAACTTTCTCTCATTATGACTTGTACTCTTCGATGTATTCCACTCATTGCGGCCGCACCATCATAACCTTGAGCAATCATGTTTTCTCTGTCAAGTCCAAGTTTGTACACATATTTTAGAGAGCATTTGACAAAGCTGTACCAGTCAACTGCCCTACCTCAATAAACCCGACGAAAGTTTCACATATATCCCCACTCGTGTCAATATATCGAAGTGTGACAACCATATGTTCCTTTTTGGAAACATCAGGGGTTTCATCTGCAGAAATCAAATAGAACTTTGCTTGCTCATGCGAGAAGATAAAATTGTGCACTTTATCGATGTCTATAAATAGTCTTTGATAGAGACATTATAGATATGGAGTACTATAATAGTTATAAATTACATAAATTAAATAAAGAACTCAGATACACCCATATATGTAAATCTTTGTCTTGCAAGAGCGCAAATATATACCTAGGGGCGCAGCTAAAGTTCTGACGGGGGGATTCATGTCACCCATGACCCCCCCCCCCTACGCGCCTGCTCTATAAATATTTCTGTATAGATTAATAAGAATTTTCTATACCTCAAGATGTGCATTGTAATACTCGAAACATGTCGCTACCATTTCTGAACTTTTATGTTTTATGGCTATATAAAGAATTCGTTTTTGGCACGTATTACGCAATTATTAGGTTTTATCGATTATACGTATTAAAAACATTTAAAAATTTGTCAAGCGTAGAATTTGTTTTCTATTTAATATCAACTTTTACCTTTTATTAAATAATTCATACTTTCTTTACTTGACATACAAACATTTTAAATTGTAATCTGCATTATTTTTATTATTAATTCATTTATATTATTTAAATTTACCAGAATAAATTTTACCATGCTACTTTCAAATTATTTCGTAGAACAAGTTGATAAAATATAAATACCTTAATTTTCACAATATTTAAAAGTCATTAAATACAAGTAAACATGTAGATTTACGTACTGCGTAGTATGGAGTTTACATACAAAAATAAATTGAAATACCTTTGACTTTTCTACTTTTGTTCCAGATGCAATGTATACTCAAAGATGATAATATCTAATAAAACATCAAAATAAAACCATTCTAATGTCAAACAATTGAAATACGCCTATACATATGTATATAAACAAACAATACCTAATTTAGTAAATTCTCTTTACCATAAAAATTTGGATCTCGTATTTCAAGAGAATTGATTTTTTTCTCCTCTTCTCATACTGATCAATTTACAAATAAATAAATAAACTAAATATTAGAGCTGCACGATTATCAAATACTTATTTCAGACTTCTGGAAAACTTCATTAACCCATTTTATACAGGACTCTTTTGCGTTTCCTTTCCACGTTTCCTTGCGTAAGTCTGGCAAGACTAATTATACGCTAATTAGAGCTCCTATAATAACTAAGCCTAGTAAAAGTAGGGTTTTAAGCTTGGCAAATAGTTAAACAAACATGTATTTTAACATATACAAGTGAATAAATGGTTAAAATTTATTTATTTATAAAAAATGAGTAAAAAATTATTTTTTAAATATTTTTAAATGATAAAATCTTGAAATTAAAAAATAATTCTGCAATAAACGTATTTTCATTTTATTTCTTGATTTATTACATGAACAAATTCAGAATTATATCGATATTTAGAAAGAAATGCATTTTTATTAAAATAAGTATATTGAGCCATTTATGACAAACGATTCATTTTTAGTCACGACCACCCTTTTGGGTACACCATAGTAAATATAGCGCTAAAAGTTATAAAACTTGATATTAGGATAAATGACGGAAGCTTAAATTGTTCTTCTTGTTCATTTAAAAATGAGCAAAAATGTTTCTCCTTTTGGTATGGATGGGGTTAACGAAAAACTGAATTGAAGATTTCCCATTCATTCGGGATAAATAGTTTAAATATACTATTATTATTTGTTGTATTATTTGTTCACTATTGTTTATTACAATTAAGTATTGTTGAACAAATTGATTAAAATTGCAATGATAATTGATATGAATCCTGTTCTGGAAAACATATTTAAATATTATTTGTGCTGGATTTTTTAAATTAAATTGATCAAGTCAGATTTTTAATAATGAATGTATAATAATATGTAGAAATTTACGTAGAATAGATGTACGAGATGAATGCTTTATATGAAATTCAAACCTTTTAAAAATGGTCTTTTTTGTTTCGGAATCCTAATATAACTGATCCCCAGTTTTATTATCGAATAAACTGATTTATGATGATGATAATGAATATAACTATTTTATACTTTGGTATATTCGAATAGACTTTAATTATTTTGGTATCCTTAGTTTATGTAAATAATTAGATTCAAAAACTAGGTAATATTGTCAAAATTCTTAAAAAAACGAAAATAATAAGTATAAAAAATATGTTATTTAATTTAATTAAATTGTATTGTTCAACATGTTTCGACTCCATGACCCATATTTCAGAAAACTTGTTACAGTCACATTACAAAAGCAAAACGAATAATTAAATTTACCACTGAATAAACAAACATCAAATACTAAAAATGACTATTTAAAAAACAAAACAAAAATAACTGAAAAGCAGGAAAACGGAATTAATAAAAAGCTTTAATTGTAAAATCACAACCTTTGTTAACTTGAATTAAATTAAGTTTCAATTTATAAATGTACAGAGCTTTTTTAATCTCAATGAATATTAAAATTATAGATAATACAAATAAAACACTATAAATATTGATCGTCATATTATACATAGAGGCAATTTTGCAATGTGTCTTCAAGATATTCTATCATCTTCAGTTATTAATTGCATTACACGCGGCCTACCAAAGTTATCATTTTCCATCTCACAGGTACCTTCCCCACCTTTCTTTAATTATTTCATAATATTTTGTATTCTCTGCACATATAAAGCATTTATTGCCCAAACTATGCTCCAGCAAGGCATTGTATGTGAGTTCGTATTTCCTCTAATAGAAGCCGGACCTCTAAATAAAGCCGGGTCATAAAGTGATTTGAAAATTTGGAAAGAGGAAATACGGTAGTTGAAAATTCTATTGGAACGAGTACCTTAATAAAACAATTAATCTGGTCAACGTTCATTTTGCAACAATAATGAAATTTTACTTACTTTTTAAGTTGAATATGTTAGTTACCTACTGGTAATGTACAGTGGTTGTCAGCTGAATGAAATTCAATTAATTTGAAATATAATAGCTTTACTTTCAATGAAATAAATAAATTGGAGATATATTAACATATACATATGTACATACAACTATAGATACAATTTAAGAGAAACACAAATATAAAATGATCTAATGATTTTTTGTTATAAAACGAACTAATTGTCCGATATATACCCAGAAAAAAACGGCGTTCAATATTCTCTTTTGCAAGGCCAGATAATCGATATAGCTAACATTATAAAAACTATAGATATATAGATAAACTACACATAATATATGGCCATTGACACATTTATTCAATAATATGTATTATGATATAATATCTAAAAAATCTATGCTTCTGTGTCTACAGCTAATTAGTAAGAGAGATTTCTTTTCTCATTTTTATAAAAACTTATATTGATGTGTTACATTAATGGACGTAAAAAGGAATACCAATATGTTTTTGTTCAAACTTTAGGGAAAGATGGTATGGAAGCGACAGATATTTGGAGTATATTGTCTGACGCATGGGGAGTTGAAAACGTATTGAGCCAAAGGCGTTCAATATGTCGCCAAGGAATTTATGGATTAGGAGAGAACGATTTGTAAGCGAAAAGAAGGGTTAAGTGCTCCGCCGTACATCTCGCATGAACAAAACGTCGAACATGTGCAATTAGTTATAGAGAAAACCCTCATGCATCTATTCAAGAAATAAATAATATAACAAAAATATCATGGAGTAGTGTGCAACGAATTCGGACTAAAGATCTTCAATATCTTCATCTTGTGCTCCAGATGGATCCACAATACTCTGAATGACAGAATGAAGCAACAGCGAATAAGAGAATGAGAAATTTTGTCGAGGGATTTGATGGAGACTATATTGATGAAAAATGACTATACAAAACTCCACTTCCTACATCTCAAATTTTTTATTATTATGGGCTGATAAAGCAGGGGATAGAAAAGTTGACCGTCCAACAATTGTTCGTCGTATGATGTGTGACATAAAGTACCATATTATAGTTGCCATCAATTTCAGAGGAGAGTTTTATTGTGAAATTCTAGAGCGTCAGAAAAAATAAATGCAGCTCGAAATATCGAATTCTTGTAAAATCTGTTCCAAATTGCACGTCGACATCAGTTAACAATAATGTATGCCAATGCTCGGCTTTATAAGGCTAATGCAACCGAAGTTTTCCTTACACAGCACGGAATTCAGCGCATTCCATAACCTCCATATTCACCAGATGTGAATTTATGTGATAGATTTATATTCCGAAATATGGAGGTCACCAGGAAGAACTTGACACTAAGTAACATTGAAGAAGCAAGGAAAATTTGTCAATAATTTTCTGTAATCACTCAACCGACCAACACTCATCAAAGAACTTACGCGACTGAGAAACGATCTACAGAAGATCATTGACATTAATGGGGAATACTTTCCCAATGTGTTACACTCATTTTATACATTACTCTTAATACATTTTTGTATACAAATATTGTTAGTAAATGTTGATAAATATATGCTTTTTAAACGCTTCTAGGTACCTTAGACATGTGCATGATAGTTTTACCTAAACAAAACATAACTTAATAAACTTAGAACTATCATTTTTGATAATAAAATATCTAGAAGATTTTAAATATTTAAAATATCACTATTATAATTGCCTTTGGATTTGAAAATATATACTTGAGTGAATATTTTAAATTGTCACAAACTTGACCAAAATAAGGAATAATATAAATAAATAATCAAAAAGAATCTGCTATTCACTTCTTTTTAGCTTTCCTTGATGTCAAAATTGTAATACTTTACTGTAATTTTTGTTTAGCAATGCAAACATTTTTTGTTATTTCATTGTTTTTAATTTTTTTGTTCGATTTCCAATACAGTATAAAGTTTCTCTTATAATTTGTTTGATTTATAAAAGTTTTCGTATTGCCCCACTTTGTATATTTTCATAATAACATGAAGATTATTTTAAAAATTCTTGTCTCAAATGTTAACTTGTTATTTTGAAAAGATTTGGTACTATCAACTCTGTCATACCAAATGATTAATGTAATAATGCTATTATTATTCCTTATTTTAATCAAGCATTTGACAATTTCAAGATGTCTCTAAAATATATTTTAAGGTCTAAAGATATTAATATTTATGTTGTTTCAAAATGTTTACATTTCTTTTATTGTTTTAATATCAAATTGTACTCTTGAGTTAAATAAATAATGCCTTGTTTGTAAATGTATTTGTTCTCAAGGATTATAATATTTCTTATTCATAGGTAAAACTATCAGGCATCTTGTCATAAGGATTCAGGAATATGTAAAATATTAAGAGTACTTCGCATTGTGTAATCATTTTTTAAGTTATAATTGTATAAAGAATTATTGTGATTGTTGTTGCATTTTAAATAACTGATTTTAATATTAAACTTAAAGAAGCTTTGTACATTTTAAAATTTAAACCTAGTTTTAATATTCATGCTAACCATGACTGATTTCACTGTTAATGCTTTTTATTAATATTTCTTATTCCTTCTTAGATTTTAAGAAAGAAAAATCTTCTTCTGAAATTGTTTCTCTAAAAAAATCTAATTTTTAGTTTTGCTAGTTAGTTTGCTGGTAGATTTCAATGAAATGGTTTAGAAGCATGTTTGTCTAATTGTACCATTAATATCACTTTGAATTTTCTGTTTGAACTTTAGTTTATTGCATTATATTTAAACTGTTAACGTTTGTTGGTTTATCCTAAATATATTTTGTTTTATTATATGATGGGTTTACTTTTATCTATTTTGGTAATTTGACACCTTAATAGGTACTTTTATAGACGCCCTCTCCTTTTCGTATCGGCTTTCTATGCTTTCTGATACCCAAGAGGAATTTTACTTTTTCTTAATACAATATTTTTTATTATTTTCACATTCTTCTGCACACATACACTATATAAGATTCCGACATCATCTCACTAGTTAATTAAAGCTGCATCTTTCTTTTCTATAAATATTTCGCATTTTGTCTGACCTATTTTCATCTCAATACACGATATTCGCTAATTAATCTTTCTATTAAAAAAATACATTTTTCATTTATACTTGAGGTAACATTTTATGTTTGTGTTACATATAGAAACTTAGTAATTCAACAATATATACATATGTATAATATTTTTAATATGTTAAATATATACACTTGTGTAGTTTACGGCACAATAGTACCTACATTATTTAAGTTACAACTTCCATAATAAAAAAATCTACTACCTATATATGTCTAAATCATTTACGTATAATACAAGGCGTATGCATTACACATAATTTAAAGTATATTTTTATTTGCATCATAAAATATATAATAAAATTAATGCAGCTATTTTTTATCAAACAACTCACATAGATGACTAGAATAGTAAATAAATTATTCTTAAATAATTCATACTTTTGTGAACTCAAGTTCTATACATAAAGGAAAGAGAGTAACAAATGCTCTTTATAAATACTTTTATCACTGATGCTTGTGATCTACCAACCGTTTTAAGGCATTTACAATTAGGAATAAAATTCAGACATCACTGCCTCTTTCTATATTCTCATATTTGTAATAAAAGTCGGTTATCAATTGAATCGTCTAGAACTAAAGTGTTTCCATTATCTATTCATTGCTATTAAAAAAAGTCTTTCAAATGATTGTATAGTCCCAATTTTTAATATGTATATAGAAAAGTCGAACGGATATCGCGTTATAATCTACAATTGAGTGCATCAGAAAAAGCGTTTAATGGATCTATGTACAGATATCTTCAGTAACTATTTATGTAATCTTTTGAAAACGTGTTATACTTATTTTGGTGATCATTATTTTCAACCGAATAAATCACAGTTTGATTATTTTCATCTACACAGACTAGTTTAATTATTATTTTGAGTATCTCTAAAGTATATACGAGTATTTCGGTATCCGATTAAACTTGGTTAAATTCAACAAACCGATCAACCGTTAAAATTATTGCAATACATATATTCTATTTCTTCAGTAGAATTATCTCTAGCAGCTGCCATCAAAGCTATCTTGACACTTTCTTATCAAATGTCACGAAAGTTGACGTTAACATTTTAATATCAATCAGAGTTCCTAACTATTAAAGGGATCGGAAAATATTTCTAAGAAAAAGTGCACTAAACGATTTGATATTTTGCATATGTATAATATAAATTGGATATGAATAAACGTGTTATGTATGTAGTTGAATATTTCAGTATTCAATTAAATATTTTTTAGTTTATAACACTAACAAGAAAATGTTTTTAATATTTATTCGAAAAAAATATCAGCACAAAGCATAGTATTTCACTTAAACCATAAGGTTGATACATAATGTGATTAAACACTTGCATAACTCCAACATTTTTCATAAGTGCAACAGCAAACAGTTGCAAACAGTTAAAATCAATAACAAGCAACAATACAAAGTGTAGAAAGGTACAAAGTTATTTTAAATATTCAAATTGGTTTACTTCTGCCTATGTACATTTTGTACACCTGTCTATTACACTCTCACAAACACGCCGGCATAATTCTAGGTCTTCATTAATCCTGTTGAATGAATCACGTATGTAAATTTTCATATCTTTCACAGTTCGAGGCTTCCGTGAAAATATATGATCTTTCACAATACCTCAAAGGAAAAAATCCATCGGTGTAATGTCCGGTGACCTCG
>JAYRBW010097092.1:0-20228 GCA_036023295.1 Invenusta paracnida | reverse complement strand
GATTTAGGTCTGCTCTTATACTGCTGGTTTCTAGTAGTTAATTATATGTATATATTTAAGTAAATCATCCTGGAAAATTCCTGGAAAAATTTATGGAAAAAGTGGGGGAACCCTGTTTCTGTTGTTTTAATATGTATCAATATAATTAATGAGAGCTTCAATCAGTTAGGCTATCAAAGTCATATATAAACACTGACTCTCTTACAGTTAAACAGTTCATTTCCATTTCAGAATAAATTTGCTTCTTCCTACTTATGCTTCATCTTCTCTCTATTCTCCACTAACAAAAACCTAAAAATTACAGCATTAAGATTTGATCATGTGCTATCTTTTTTGTTTTTATAATATTAATAATGTTTATTTTAATAATCTAGTGTTATTATTTATACTAATCAAATATTATTAAAACTAGTTAGCTGTTAGATTCATCAACCATTTTAATAGCAATTATTTTCTTATGACAAATCTATCATATTGTTCTTAGATTTGTTATTAATAGATCAAGAAATATACCTAGATAGCTACTTTATTAATATTTATAAATTTGAAAATCAAATTAAACTCACTAACAAGTTATTTAACCTATACTTCATTATGGCTATAGCAGGAATAAAATGTCTCTCTAGCTGCTATATTGCTGCTTGTTTTGTATAATAACCAAGTTTTGGATTATTTGACCATAGCTTGCATTTGATTGTTTGATAAAATGTAGGCAAGTGTAATACAATAAAGGTGGAAACACCCTTGCCTATTGATTAGATGTCTATGTATTTATTTATTATGGAATGACAAATACAGTGGATTGAATTTAATAGTATGATATTTTGTTGAATCTCAGCATACTCATGCTAACATATGCATATTCCAATAATTATTATTCACATTTTAGCAATTATTTAAATGAATACTGCCTATTATATACTTGTTATATTTCAATGATATTACCTATTTATACATAAATGGAATGTTATATTTTGAATTTATAAAATTGCTAATTTCTCTTTGATTTTAGTACTAAAAAGAGGTGGTGGAGCAAACTTACAACTGCCCTGGCTATTTCAGACCAGTTTACTCTCCCAATTTAGGTGTAAAACTACCGATTTTTGAAGGCATTTACAATGTTATGGTGCCCTTTTACCATTTTTAATTTGTTTTTTTATTTCTAAATTTTAGTTGCCATATTTCTGTTTCCATGGATCCCATATGTAGTACTTTCTATACATTATTATATTGTGTAAAAGTTGAGAAAAGTTTGTTTTTCCATTTCATTGTACTTTATTTATTAGGTTTCAAATAGTATAAGCTTATTAACCATATGATTCAGTTGCCTCACATACTTTGTTAGAAACTATTTTTAGAATACCTAATGTTTTTTACGATTATAAGGAGAATTTTATGATAAATTTACTAGAAAATTACGATTTTTTATTTTTGAGGTAAACAGGTCTGCTATTCAAAAAGTGCCAATATTTTCTAAGAAAAAATGTTTACACTAAATAAAGTAAAATAATAATGAACAATGTTAAATGCAATAAAAATGATTTAATGAAAGATTAATTTATACAGTTTACTTACAATAAATGTAACTGCATATGTTAAGTTTCATTAAATATATATGTATATACATTATTACACTACATATATTTTATAATATTTAATACAAAATAAATTAGAACCCCAGAATATAGTCATTCTTCTAAAGCAGTTAGTAGATTTCAAACTTCCCAAATAAAACTGTGATATTGATTATTTTCAATGAACTGATTTTCAATTCATACTAAATCAAGCTTATTGGATTTTTCATTGTGTGAAAACCATGACATGATTCAGATGGATTTAAGTTCATCTTTTTAATTGCAGGTATGGTTTTACTCATCTGAGAACACTAAATGATCATTCACGTATGGCATTTGTGTCTGGGAGAACTAACAAATGTTTGAGCAGAACCACACTCTAAGAATAGTGTGCGTTTATGGCTAGAGAAAACTGTCTGAAATGAGTTACAAACTGATGGATGTTGATAATTCTGTCATCACAATTGCCCATCACAGTTCCCAGTTGAACATGTAATTCACCAGTATCCAGATCATCCCCATAAAACTTAGATACAAATTGGAATTCTGAATCAAAGTTATTGCCACTGTGGTGACTTGATAGTTACGTCATCTACTTACATTATTTCTGTCACTTAGTAAATTGTATTCACTATGTTCTTACCTGCTATGTTAACATTGTATGTTTACTTGAATGAACTGCTGCAGCTGATAGAGCACAATACACATCTCAGTTGTTAACCTGTATTCTCTTACTTCTGATAAATTCGTTATTCACTAGAGGAATTTAGCATTAAAATATCAAACCAACAAATTGGCGAGCCTGACATTTGACAATGAACCAGCAACCAGATCTTCCTATAGTAAATGCCGTGGCTGTTAGGCTTCCACCATTTTGGCCTGATGATCCAGTGTTGTGGTTTTTACAAGTAGAAGTGCAGTTTACTACTCTTGAAATTATTTTATCTATTACAAAATATAACAACATAGGGGCTGCTTTCACACCCAATGCTGCCTGTGAAGTACGTGATCTCATTCTCAATCCATCAGTTGAAAATCCATACGAAACACTTGAATCCCCACTTACTCTATGTACAGCTCTCACCCCTTCTCAACATAAGCAAACATTGCTTAATTTAGAACCTTTGGGAGATATTACACCTTCTCAACTGTTATGTGGCATTGAACAACTAGCCGATAAACCTGTTACAGATGATTTAGTACCTCAAGAAATTTTTCTTTCCTGTCTTCCACACCACGTCCAATTGATTCTCAAGTCGCATATATATTTGACTATTCAGCAGAGAGCAAATCTGACAGACACTCTTATTGCAATCATTCCCGTAGCCTCCATATGGTGCAAAAAATATACCTTCAATGAGTGCACCTACGACCAATGCTGTACAGGTGTCAGATACCATCGCCAGTCTTTGATTTGAGATTAACAATCTTAAATATCAGCTGCAAGAGCTTGCTTCAATTTCTTTGCTCTAATATCCAGTTCCAAGAATTGGTAATCTTCTCGTTTTTGTCTAATTTACAGGCAGCAAAATCGCCATATTTAAAAAAAAAGTGATTTTTGCGGATAAGTATAGTGTCTTGTCATTGCTGTAAATAGGAGTTTTCAGTAGATATATATTTAAATTAGTATATATATTTCAAAATATAAAAATGATTACACACGACTGAATTTTATAACAATTTTAACAATTTTTATCAATCGTTTTATAACACAATTTAAAAAGTTGACCGGCATGTACTAAATTTACCATTTCTGCAAATTTGAAAAAATAGTTCATGAAATTAGACTGACCAAATTGTGCCACGTGTATTTAAGAGATAGTCTCTCAGATATATAAAATGTAAGCAAAAAGTATATTTAACATTACCAACAGAAAATAAGTAAATTCTTGATAAATAATTACAATAATTTACAATTCGTATTATTAATTATGAACAGATATTTTGTACATACATATTACGTTATTTTCTAACAAGTTAAAATTAGACACACATCACTAGTTTTGTTGACCATTTTTAACATATCGCCAATTAATTCAGAATTTAAAAAAAAAATAGTAACAACTTAAGTCAAACATATTGAGTAGTATGCATAAAAAGTAACTTCCTAGTTACTTCATGATACGTACTAAACAGTACCAACTTCGGCTGAATTTAGTATGCACAACAAGTTATTTCCTCCCGAGCAGGTAAATACCTAGTACATACTTCGATTTTGCAAGTAAGAACTGTGAACCTATCTTGGTAATATCTTTGATGAATATTATTGGACAATACGCATATGAAAAACTGATAAATATTTTGCATTTTCATTTAATAATAATAATAGTTTATTATATAGCAAACATGTAAATTATACAAAAAGCCTAGCAGGTTATATAAACACTCAGCATAGCCTGAATAAAATATAAATAAAGCAAATTGCTACTTTATAAACAGTACAATATACATCCAGTTTAAAGTTATTTAACTTATATTTAAACACATATAAACTTGTGGCATGTATTATGTCTTTTGATAGAGTGTTCCATATCTTAATTACCTGAAAAGCAAATGTGTGTATTATTTACAAAAGTCATAGTTTGATCAACAAGCAGGTATTAATAACAGGATTGCGTAATTGATAATTATATGCATTCATTTAAAAAGTCTACAGGTAAGTCGATGAGATTGTTTAGCATTTAATATACAATACATAGGTCATAGCAAATAGTCTAATTCCTAATGACTAAATATTCAGAATATGTCATCTGGATTTATAATCATTATACCTACATGATATTAGATTTTTTTCATATAACGCGAGTATAATATTTCTGAACATGTTCAATACCCTTAATGTCTCTAATTAGGTATGGTGACCATACAGGTGTACAATACTCTAGTAATGATCTAACATAAACTATATATGCTCTAAGAAAATTAATATTGTTGAAAATATTTATGTACAAGGTATGCGCAAAAAATGCTTTCATGGCTATAAAAAAAATGATTAGAAAATGTAAGATTATTAGATACAATAATTCCTAGATATTTTAGGTACAGATTCAATAATATTGTTATCGATTGTATGTGTAATTTGAGGTACATTCTGCTTCCCAATCAATTACAAGTTGTATTTATGATGAGCGATATTGAGTTTACATTGCTTTGTCCAATATAAAAAATTATTGAGTGTATTCTGCAGTTGTTGATTGTTATTGTCATTGCGGGATTTATAAATTGTGCTATCATCTGCAAATATTTTAGTGTGACAAAAATTATCTACATGGAAAATATATAGGTACAAGGTACATTTGAAAGACCATACCTCTAACCCTATATTTTTTGCATTTTTGGCCGAATCCAGAAAATGATCAAAATACTCTCAACATTTTCAGAGTCGTCTGATCTCTACAATAGAATTATTCTAATTTAATTTATCAATTCATTAATTAACTTGAAACATGAAGATCATCATGCACACTATCAGATGACTCCTTTACTGTTGAGTTTGATGCAATTCACGAGCATATACTCCAAAGTTGAACAAAGAGAGTTTACAATATGACAAGCATATTATCCATTGATGCACATGGAAAGTGCTGTTTAGTAATTTTCAATTGTAATGGTATATACATAATTATTTGTTTTGTTCTATGTGCTTTTGTGGATAGTTAAACTGAATTTATCTAATTACTGTATTTTAATTTTTATATTTTCCCCAGCTGATGTCCAGTTTTATTGTTTTATTTATTAATATTGATAAAAAGTTTATATGTAATTTTATATTATTTAATAGAAGTGGCATTTTTTCAGTGCTTCGTAATCTTTTTTTTTTTTTGTAATTTCTTTAAGAGTTATTGAGCATAAGTATTATCTAATATTGAAAATTATTTTTTAAAAGTGAACTATAACTTATTAATTACTACTATTTTCAGATTGACACAATGGATACTAAAGTAAGTGCGGTTATCAATTAATAGTAGGTACATTATATTTTAATATATCACATTTAAAGTTTATTAAATGCTGTTATGTTATTTTATGATCACAATATAGTATCATTTAAAGTCTTACAGAATTAAGTATATATTAACTGTTTGACAACATATATTTTTAGAAACATCCATATCAACTGACTTTTAGAAATATTACATTTACTATTTCAAATGCACACTTGTATCTACTTTTCAAATAGTAAATTTTTAGTAAATCAATTTTCAATTGGGGATTTATGTTGTATGTATACAGCAGGAAAATGAAATATAACTTACAGATATAGAGAAGTAGGTTAGAAAATTGTTTAATGTTATTTATTAGTTGTTTTTTTGTATTTTGTCCGAATTTTTATCTTATTTTGATATTAGTCAAGCATATTAGGTATGTATTATTATTTTAATATTCTCGGATAGTAATTATATAAGATTAGAACATTTATAATATGATACTTTTGTATTAGAAGTTTTTACATATTCGGATCATTTGCTATTAATAATACCTTAATACTTTACTATAATATTATACATTTCAACAATTACTAGGCCTAATCATTTATCATGGTTAATTTCATCTTGTTTTCAGGACTGTGACAGTTCCTCAAATTCTTAAAAACTTGCATTATTGCTGACAAAAATAGTTTTATCCAAATAATGCATATTTTTAAAAACAAATTTTCGTACTTTGAAATTATTTTTACCAATATCCATTTGCATTAGTAATATGAGATTGTACACAAATATCTCCATATAACTGAGCGTCCTTTCCATGGATAATGACTAGCTGCATCAAATTTGAAATAATTTCGTCAACCTTTTTTTGCTACATATTAAACGAAAATGTCATTAATTTTTTAGTGTGTTTTGTAATACATATTTCTAAGCACTTTAATTAAGCTTGAGGATTAGGAGGATAAGTGACCTTGGCATGCTGAGCTGTCATTACATAGAAAAGTACTTTACACATCTCTTTTCTAGAATGAATACTTCATTCATCTAGTATTAATGCCATCGTGTCTATAAATTTTATTGGACATGCGTTATTCTTTCCTTTCTCAACATATTACAACATAAAATTACATGAGAATGGTAAAATTATACTACACATATGATGTACTAGTAGAATGAATGTTGTGTGTAAGTGTAGGTATAGGTATAGGTTTTCTGGAAAATTAATTTTGGCTAAAATGGTAGTCACGGATTCATTTATAGAGAATTTATTATACTTGTAACTTGGAATGTTTGAAATCATATATCATACGCATCAATAGTAAAAAATGTTGTAAGAAAGCTATGCTAATTTGTATAATTTATAATATTGTATTTCATGCGATATTATCAATAGGATGATGCGTTTTGAACCGGAATAGGGGTGGAGAAAGTCTTATATATTACTTATCACTTATTTTATTATTCCTAAAATTCTACTTTCAAATTTCTCATTTTTGTGAGTGAAATAACAGGCCTGTATTAGGGGTTTACAGTCGTCTATTCATTAATTTTTTAATTTTTATTGTATTTTCCCTATTAGAAATCTATGTATTGCATATATTCAAATGCTTTTTTGGAATAAAATCAAAATGTCTTTATTTTACTTTAAAGAAAGAACCTGCAATTATTGATATGAGCAATGTTGATGAAATTCATGAAGAGGAATTTAATGGTGAGTTCTCAATAAT
Organism: Invenusta paracnida; assembly: GCA_036023295.1. Lineage (NCBI taxonomy): Eukaryota > Metazoa > Platyhelminthes > Proseriata > Coelogynoporidae > Invenusta > Invenusta paracnida. Next base: position 12,998 of record JAYRBW010097092.1, on the reverse strand, counting down.
ATATGTTACATATGTAGATACACACTCTAACATGTGTGTGTGCTTAAATTATATTAGGGGCTAATACGATACTGTTTTGGCCTTTTAGATAGAGAACAAACTCAACAACGAGGAAACAGCGATCTTCTTTCAACACTTTCTTCGTCTGTAAGTGTATCAACTTTTTGAATTTTTACTCAATTGCAGTAATACATTACTGTCACTGCAATTATAGTATTTTTTAGTAATTGTTAACAAAATTGTGTTTATTACTAAAGATTACACATTTAACGCATACATTTTCGGGATACATACATAGTTGAGTGTTTATGTTCTATTAGAAATCATTAATATATTGAAAACATTATAAGATTATTAAGATTTCACACTATTTTTGATTTTATAATATCCTAAATAATTTAATATTAACTTCAATTTAACTTCAATATTTGTAATCATTGGATCATACATTATTCGGACAATTAATACATTTCATTCATTTTTATTAAATTCGAAAAGAACAATTCTTAATTTATAAACATAAAACGTTGAATAATGTATAACCGTTAAAATATATTAAAGAAGATAAACGAGTATAATAAATGATATATATGTATATATTTATATGTACTATGTAGTTTAATACCTTTTTTCGAAAAAACGCTCAACATGATCGTTACATTATGTTTAATATTTAATTTTTAATTTTTATTCACAATTTATTCAGCTATTCATGTGTCTTATATGTATAAAATAGATAAAAAAATGCATGTGTCTTACAGTTTACTTATACCGTTACTAGTTTCTTTATCTATTATCAATTTTTATCAAGTTAAATAGTTATCATCATTTATAATACATGAAAACATTTATCCATTTATTTTGATATAGTCTTTGTGACGTATAGATTTTATTAAATCTAATTTATTGCATGCTTAATTTTATGCAGTTATTTATAGTATAAGTAACAACAGTAGAAATATAAATTGGTGATCCATACTACTATTGTAAATTAATAGCAGTATGGGAGAGCAAGACTTGTCTGGACCTTTGTGGGTTTCTTCAACAGCCCAGGTCCCTCGTAATGCTGTAAAATATAATAGCAGCACTTTATGTTTCTACTTTACTTAATTATTTAAAAAAATCCTCATTTTCTATTTTTATAGATAATTTTTTCTTTTCTTTTATATACTAATTGTAGTAGTATATAACATCATTCGTATATTTTGGAATAACTACATTTTTGTGTTTGATTAGAATAAGTATATGTTTATTTAGACGACGACAATCAAATTTAATTTTTTTAACTGATCTTACTTTTAATTGATATCAAAATCTCCTAAAATTTCATTTTCGCAATTTATAGGCGGAATCTGTGAAGAAGCAAGCTTTGACATCTGTGAGATTTCCCTTTAAAAATGGTCTAGCTTTAACCATTTAACTATTTAATTTTGATAATTAGTTTTATTAGCATTCTAATTTGTTTTACTTTGTGACTGTTTTGAATATCTATTACACTAGTTGTAGTCCGGTCATTTAAAAAAAGTTAGAAATAAATGTTACAAAGCTGAAACTTTGCACAAAGTTACTATTGAATGTCAGGATGAACATACTAAAAGTCCCTTGCTGTATTATTGAGTTATATCGATTTCAGTAATTTTCCATATTATAGAATAGGACAAGTTTCTATGATTTTAACCAATTTTCTATGAAAATGCACATTTTTACAGAGATATAGTGTTTTTTTAACTTCTAAATAAATTATTATATATCAATTTGTTCCTCTAACTATTTTACATTTAAAAATAAAGATTAGTTCTATAAATTAATTTTTTCAGTTTCACGATACATTAGAATATTGGATTTATTTAACATTATGACTTAATAAATAGGGTTTAGAACTAAATATAAAATTCTGAAGAACAAACAATGTCATTTATATAACTTGTTTCTATTTCAAAATGTGTAAAATAGTTAGAGAAACAAATTGATATGTAATAATTTATTTAGAAGTTTATAAAAACACAATTTGTTTTGTAAAAATGTGCATTTTCATAGAAAATTGGTTAAAATCATAGAAACTTGTCCTATTCTATAATATGGAAAATTTCTAAAATCGATATATCTCAATAATACAGCAAGGGACATTTTGGGACTTTTACTATGTTAATCCTGACATTCATTAGTAACTTTGTGCAAAGTTTCAGCTTTGAACCATTTATTTTCGAATTTTCTTAAAATCTGATCTCAAATGTCTGGACTATAGTAATGTAATGTTATACTGCATAATATAGAGTAATATGTTCTTTAGCATTATTTATTTGTTTATTGTGCTTGCTTCTAGCTTCTCCTACCTACTCTTATACTTCTCCCCAATATGCATCTTTCTTGAAATATGCTACTTGTAAGCATTAATATTATGTTTGTTTCATGAGTTTTGTAGTTTCTTTTATTTCATATTTGAAATATTATAATGCTGCTTATATTAATCAATAATTTATTTATATCAGCATTATATTGTATACACGTGAATGTATTTCTACCTTAAAATACCCTCTTGTACCAACATGCTACACCTTTGGCGTTTCTCTGAGCCTATTCTAAACAATATATTAGAATCCTGGATATATAGTTTGTATGTTAATATTTAAAATAGGCAAACAATGCTTCTAAATCACTATAGTACTGCCCGCATACTTTTATATTGTCCATATCTTTGATAGACTTATACATAAGTGACAGTTTGATGTGTTGATATGTAGAAAGTAGATATTAAATCAATGGATTAATATATTCAACTTATTTGCAAATCTTTTAAATTATTTCTATCACTTATAATAAATACATAGATTATTTTTTTCTGAAAACTAAAAAAATGTAAACTTAACTAGTTAAGTGATAAATCAGTCTGATTTATAGATATTGTAATTTCTATTCAGTGATGTACAGAATATAATTTAATTGTTTGGTTTGATTTTAATATATGCTTGCTTAACCGATTGCACAATATGAAAGCATAGCTGTTGCAGTATTATATTTCAAAACTTGGCGCAATTAATTAATTATTGCACCACAATTCTTCAATACCTCTCTGGCTCTCTCTCTCTCTCTCTCTACCTCTCTCTAAAACTCACTCTTTTTTCTCTGTCACTCTGCCTGATCTAGACACTATTATTGATCCACCAGCCCCCCTTCCTTCCCTCCTCTCCTCAATTATATTATTTGGCTCAATCAACAGATGTGGCATGAAGGAAAGAAACGAGCCGAGACAGCTATCAAATCCTATACCAACGTAGACATCCTACGCCCCTACTTCGATGTTGAGCCAAATGAAGTTCTCCGACGTATCCTTTATTCCTTCATTCCTGTGCGACCAAATATGGAGAATTCCGAGGTGAAAGACAAATACACCTCTCTCGGTCTATAAACTCGTTTGTACATCATTTGTATTATAAGAGTAACCAGTTATTTAAGTAGTCAAGAAACTTAATCGCATTACATCTATTTTACATCTAGGCGCACGTATTAATTAATTTAATAATTTACACGTGGATATATTACTAGCATAATATTGGTTAGAAAGTTTTTATTGATTTATAATATATTGTTAATGTTATCATATTTAAAATATAATTTCTAAACAATCCATTGTTGATTACATATTATTTTTTAAATATTTATATCAGTTATTGATATTGCTTTATATGTTAGTATTACTTATTGGTTATTTAAAAAATTTGGGTTGACTTTTTTATATTTTATTATTGTAAATAGCTATAAAATCGTATTTAATGTCTACGATAAATTCGGAATATTAATAATAATTATCATAATTAGTATAACTCATTATTGAAGCGATTAATTCAATATTATTATCGTTAGAAAGGTCTTATTGGCATTATCATTTTATTACATTCATCCATTTAACACATTTTCACAAACACGAAATTTTTATTTCACAAAATGCACGCAATGCAAGTATATGATTTAAAATTCATCTTTTAAATTAATTTGAATTTTACTACAAAGGAGGAATTATAAAAGTGTATAATATAGCTTTTCTATTAAATATTTAATATGCTTTTTTGAAGTATTAAAAAGCCATGACTTTGTATTATTGTATATACAATACATATATCATGTATATACATATGTATATTAATTTTGAAACTTTATAATATACGGTTCGTTAATAAATTTACTCCAGAAAGTTCCGTCCGAGCTCTACGGCCCTGTCATGATCTGCTTCACATTGGTTGCTCTTTTACTCTATGAAATGAAATCGTCCTCCCACAATGTCGTAAGTAGTTTTGGTAATTCTTAGTATTTATTGCTAGAAAGAAATTGAAATATTTAGTACGCAAAAGTCTTCATAATAAAATGTTATAATGGGTGAGTTTATGTTTATGTTTAGGTTTGAAAACCGACCTTCAAAACCTATCAAACACTATTTTCAAAACTTATGAAAGTTTTCACGTCATTCAATGGAATATTTTTTTCTGATTTTTCTTTCGTAATAGCTGCTCTTCTAATATTATTCTGTCTTGCATTTTCTCTTTGATATAAATAATATCTCGTGCAATTTATAACTGAGCAGCTTTTTATTGTTGATTTCAAAACCAAACATAAATTAACAATTCCTTGAGTCATCGAAAATACAGATAGAATATTAATTTGAAATCTTTAATGACATGATTGAACTATGAAATAGTAGTTGCAAAGGGTTTAAAACGCGTATTTTCAAAGCCAAAACATATTTCGAGTTTATATTTGGTTTTAAAAACTATATTAGAAGTTTTCAAAACCAATGAATAGTTTGAGTTTATGTTTGGTCTTCAATTCGGTTTTCAAAACCAAGCATAATCTCATCCATTGCCATATTTCTTTGTTTTAATCATTAAACTAGATTAATTTGTATATGATCATAATTTCTTGAATACTTAATAGCGTGATTTTTTTTACTAAAATCTATACATGTATTAATACAAATGATCTTTTTTTTCTTTTACGTAAAATATTAATTCTGTATAATTATTTAAATCAATGAATTTACATTAATTAAAAAATCTACAAGATCGTAATTTGAGAAACCATATTAGAATTTTCCATTTCGTCAGTTCAGTCGTAAATTCACGTCTATTTTTTATAAATCTCATTTTAAGACGGTTAAGACTGTTTGTGTTTGCATACCCTAAGTACTGTTGCTTATATATTCTACGTTATACCTAGTTATCGGTTATTTTATAGGGGGTGAATATCATGTTATCATAAATATCTGCATATTTTGTTAGTTAAGTAGTAGTTTTCTTTGGTTTTTATTATTAAAACATTATTTTACATGCACATATTTACCATGTTGGTTGTTAGCTTATTTTAAGACTATAAAAATGTTTCTTTTAGTGATCTACTATATATAATATTGCTACGATTAAACTTTCAGACAGTTCAATTAAACTATAGTATGCTTTTTATGTATTTTAACCTTTTTATGCGTTTATTTTTGTTCCCCTAGTTTAAAGAATATCACTATTTCAGACAATTTTCTATTTTTTTTACTATGTAAATTAAATTTCATAATGATAATTATATGAAATATATAATTAATACATTAATCTCAAATTTAAAAAAAAGTATTAATGAATCATTCTAAATACTAATAATATTGAGTAAATTGCGTTAGCACATTTTGCCGGGATATATAATATACATATATATACCATGTAGATATGTATATATAATTTATTCTAAATACGTTTTATTTATTAATCTACATATTTAAAAGTTCTACAGTTTACTATCCTTATATACCTACATTTGAATTAATAATAAACTACTAAGAATGTTTAATTTCCATATACGATAATTGATCAATCTTTAAAACTGATAACCTCACTTATTTTTAAATATAATGTATTCTATTTTACTGACTAATAATATTAAAGTTGATCTTATGAGTATTGTGTTTAGCATCTTTTGCTATCTAAATATTCCTAAATTAAGTAGTTTTCTTTTATTATTCATCTTGTAGCAAGAAGGCACATTGATGGGATCCGCACTTATCACATGTTTTGGCTATTGGATGGGAATGTCAGCCCTGCTCTGGTTCGTTGCTTATATCGCCAACACACATCTACGGCCCATTCAAATCAACACACTATTGGTTCGTTTATCACCTTGTCTTACCTCCTTACAGGCATTAATATTTGTATAGTCAACAAATATGCTATTGTTATTTTGTTTTTGAATAATAATAATAATAATGTTTTTGTCCTCGACTCATAGGAATATATAAGGATTCCTAAATAAGTTGTAATTGATTGTTAAATATTTTACTTTTATTCTATATAGTCCGAATATACACAAATGAAATTTATAGTTGTTATTTAAATTTTGAGATATTCAATTACCAAGTTACGATACAATATTCATCTCTTTGTAAAATGTCATTGATATTTAAAATCACGAACATAACTTGATTAATTCTAACAATCTCTTTGAAATTGCTGTGAATCTTTCCTCTTATAATTTAGTCAATTACCTTAGATATATATCTCGAAGATTGTTATATTATTAAAATCCAGATGTACGTTTCTCTAAAACTATTTGATTAATTTAATTTATTTAACAATATAATATTATGTGCCACTCTATTACAAATATGTATGTAGCTAATGTCACACACACATTCAATAGTTTACAAAATGACCCAAAAAGGTCATTAAATAAGCGAATTGGTTATATAACATGGTAAATAATTGTATATTTGATTTAAAGTTCATAATTGAACATGGCCAATTTAGAAAATACATGAAAAATTATTAGAAGTTGAACTGTTAAATTCATATAATCTAAGTTACTATTAGGCAATATTTATATTGTAAACTATGTTATTGAAACGGTTATTTTATATAGAAATTATAAATAGTCACATTATTAAACTTTGAAAATGTTTAGTGAATTATTATTATAGAATATTAAGGCTTACAGTATTTTAATAAGAACTTGTTAAATCATAAACATGAATCATTTTTATTGAAACGTTATTTATGAACTTTCTTAATGTAGCAGAACAATAGTAAAATAAAAGATATATTGAGAATGTTAAGTTTAAAAAATATATATTATTGTCAATAGTTTTACTTCTCTGTCATCATAATTACACCAAAATTAGTTATTAACTTTTCAATAATAATATTAAAAGTCGTTAAAGGTTAAATTGTATAATGCCTTTTATTTTGTCAATATATTTATTTTTAGCAGTAACTAATCATCGTTCAAGATACATGAAAGATGACAAATCCTTTTACAGAAATTTAGTTATCAAATGATATAAACATAAGCCATTAAAATATAAAGTTATCTAGCATATGTCTTAAGACAAAAACAGTTGAATTCGCTTGACTATCCAATGTAATTGGTGAAACGATTATGTAAAATAGCTGCTGCGACGACAACGATATCACAAGCAAAATTAACACCTCCCTTTTCTGGTAATCAGCTGTTTTCTTTAGACATCAGCGACCTCAAAATGCATTCATTGGCTCCAATAGCGTTTTCAACCACAACACGTATCGGCCTTGCCACCCTATTGAAAGTACGTTGGGCTGGAGTTTATGGATTTCGAATAATAATCATACAGTTATCATGGAATCCTACATAAGCGCTATCTGCAAGAGTACAATAATGTTATGGTAGGGTATCATGCCATTGGTGGAATCTTGGGCTCCATTCAATAGCATTTCGATCATGAGCCCTACCGACTACATCAACAACTACATCTCGAATCTGCCCTGTTAAGTCAGTAACATACTGGATATTATTACGCGTCCCCTGCATAGTTAGGCCGTTATATGTACAGTATGGATCCATCCAGAAGACATACTACACGACGTCCTTCAAGCATTCTTGATCAGGTAGACTTATAAAGTTAAGAGCCGTGGATAAAAGAAAATCATAGACTTTGCGAATATTGTGGTGTACAGTTGATGTGGCTATCCCCTGAGATCGACTGGTTTGACGATAGTACCCTCCACCTGAAAATGTTTATAATTTTTAATGGTAATGAAATATTTCTTTAAAAAGCTTATTTATCAATTGTAGCCTAAATTGAATATATATCGGTCGAAATTGCGAACCTGTGTACCCAATATGTTTTTAGATTATTTTATATAGTACAAATAATATACTCCTTTTGGCTACAAACGACTGCTATAAATGTGGACATTATTTCATATGAAATATTGAAAAGAAAGATGCGTGTTATGCATTGATGTTAATAGTAGTTTTAGGTAAATGAAAGCATTAGTATTAAAGGCCAAACCAGAGATTGATTAAATGATAATGTGCATAATATACACTGCACTCTTAATTAATATTTCACTTCTTTATCCATCACATTATTTGTTAGGCATAAAATAATATATATTTTATTAGAATAAATATATATATAATATTATATACCTACACATGATAAAAATAAATTAAATATAACAAGTCCTAAGAAAGATCATAAGTACTAATCAATATTTAATAGGTATATAATTTTAACGGCAATTATATAATATAGGCGAGGGTATTTGTAGGTACTAATAAATTATTAAACGTTTCGATCATTTGTCTCGTTACTGGATGTCTACGAGAGTGACGCGTCCTTTGTATGTGCTGATGAAATTCCGTGACGAGCAACTCAATGTTTGCCTCGGCTAACCGGAATGTAGATTTTCTGTCTTGAGCACTGCTATAGAAGCTGATTTTATACGTATTTCAGGAGGATTTATTAAAAATTGATGAGCTAATACATATACAGCTGCTATATTGGTACAACAAACTAAGTAACTATGTAGATTATAACTACCTATTTCAAAAACCAAGCTATAATATACATTTAAATTAAGCCAAGCTAAGCGAGACAAGGTCATTTCATAGTGTGACGTCGATTGCCTTAGTAACAGAGAGCAGCGACCTTGAAAAGACACAATTATTGTTTTGGTTTTAAAATTATATTAAGAAAATAGGAACTGCTTCGCTTTTGTTTGTAATCAGTATAAAACCAAATAAAAATAAAAAGCACGAGCCCTGAATAACAAGTTGAAAACACAATAAGAAGGCAATTGAGTAAAATCAATGTCTAAATATATTTCGACTTAACCCATTGGACCCAGGTATACAAAATATTTTTTCCATGCCTTCATCAGTGGATAACAAGAATAAAAATAATTTAATTTTAAAATAATTTCGAAATGAAGTGAAAAGCTAAAAAAGATCAATAAAGAGAAACAAATAAAAATATCAATGGTTGAATTTTGTATATTTCGTGATTGCAAACAAAGAAATAATTATAGTAGAGGAAAAAAGTAAAAAGCGAAACTAAGCTGTTTGTCTTTTTAAGGTACCTTCATTACTAAGCGTTACTATAAATAAATTTATAAGTGATATAAACACTAAACTCTGGTATTAATGGACCTATTAAATAAATTACTTTAAAATTGTCAATTATAGTACAATTCATATTTCATTTACAAATAATTTACAATATTTTTAATAGGTTATAATATATTATGGAAAATCATAGTTATTTGTCGTATGTTATAGTGTCAGTAATACAATTATTTTTCTTAGTGTATTAATCTAGGGTCGTTTTGGATTATTTGCCTTGTCCTTAAATGACCCTATTGATTAGTAGAGCATTACAAATTGCTATTCATTTACCGTTAGCTTGAAGGTTGGCATTTATTGCTTTAGGTGAATGCATTTATGAGTCGATATTTTAACGCAAGTTAAACTTGTTATATTGCAGAATTTGTCTTATATTTTAATAAAGATGTTAGCATCTTTTCAATTTGTTTATTTATTTTTATTATTGCATAGCATTTTATTTTTTTAAATTGATATATATCTCTTTAAATACTTTATATAAAATTTGACTATGATTAAATATTTTTATTAGGTAAATTATTATAATTATTTTTGTGATCAAAAAGAATTAACTGCCTAGTAGGGAATATTTATTCAAAGCATTTGTATTATTATTGTTTAGCACATTGTTGTTTAGTTTTTTTATTTTGAATTTGTGTTATATACCTTATTCCGTTATTTTATATCATACATATAACATATCCAAAAATTATATAGATATGTTTTCTTATAAATTATAAATATGTTTATTTTGTTGTGTAAACTATCGTTGTTTTGATATATTGAAAGATCAATTTATTGCTAATCCTTAAAAGTAATTCCATTAAGTACAATTTTAAGATATTATGAACATAAGGCTGTAGTCATCCCGATTTATTTTGCATATATTTATAAAAAGACAGAGAGTGATGTAACCTGGTGTACTTTTTTGAATCTTCTAACAAACAGCAGTCTTCAATCATGTAGAACTTTTTTACTTCAATCGATTTGGTCATTATTTCTTTTCTCTTTTTTCTCCTACTACTTTTATAATATACAAAATCCCGTCTATAAAATATAGGCTAAGATAAGACTTATCAAGTAACTATTCTCGAACCTATATTTTAAATTGATATAAGATTCAAAATAATTTACGTATTTTCTTTTTAAAGATTATGTATTTTTTTCTATTTTGTCCTAGCTTCTAAATATTTAATTTTTTGCAGCTAATCATGTTTTATTTTTAAAATTCCACACTAAACAATTTAATGTATTCAATAATCTTTATTGAATTATTAATTTATTTATTAATGCTTTTTGTGTAAAGTAAATATCTTTATATCAGGATTCTACAGCTTATTAATAGACAAAATATGTTCATCTTGTAAAATAATGCTCTAAAACTAATATCTCTTAAATAGTTAATGTTTTGACAGTTTTAAAGTGTAGATATTTTGTAGATATCTATGAAGTAGTAAGCAAAGTTGGAGCTCTGGAACAAAGATGTCCCCGCCCCCTCACCCTCCCGGCCAATCATAATCAAGTAAGGCTTTAACCAATGATAGTGCATGGAGAATCATAAACAAAACGCGTACATCTATTATAGTCGTTCTATTTCTTCTCTCGCCCGTGTACGGTCGTATTCCTACACGCTCTCGTTATATATGGATACTATCGCGTCGTTTCCGATTAATACAAATTCGCTGAGTTCGATTTTCCCACTTACACATTAATCAGAGGTACCCTAATGGTAGTAGTCAATCATTGAAGTATATTTTATTGATTTTTCTAATACGCTGTACCGCAGCCATTCAATGTCTGAACAGGTTGATTTCAACGGCTATTCCCACTAAGACAAGGTCGCTGAGCTCGATTTACCTACTTACAAATTGATCAGAGGTACCCTAATAGTAGGAATTGATCAATCAAGTACATTTATTGATTTTTCCTAATACACTATGCAGCTCTAACTAATAAGAAAAGAACGCTCTCACCATTTGGCTGGTGGCATTACAAGGAATCGCGCGAAAATTAATTTAAAGTGCGTAGGAATTATAATGATTGGTTATTTAAACAAAACACTGGCGCGTCATTCAAATCCGTTTGGCAGGAAAATTCTGTGGCTATTGTGAGCAAACATACACCGATTTGAACAAGTTAAGGTAGCGATTCCCATATAATTAATGGTGTATATTTTGATTATGGCATTTTCCATTAAATCATAGTAATCCTTAGTAAACGTGGGCGCCTATTTACATACTACTGCTCCATTTCCTAACAAAATAAAAATCGCTCAGTTTCTAAAAATTTCTTCCGGTTGAGATGGAACCCCATGATTCCCTAAAAGTATGCTAAGAGTTCCCTACAGGTATTCTAAAAATTCCCCAAATTTCTAAACATAAATAAAAATAACAAGTTTATCCATAGAAACGTATATTCTGTTATAACAAGCAAGATATCTCACTACAAGAGTTAACGTTTACATAGCAGCAGATGCATTAGCTAATGTATCTTCAGATAATCGGGCATCATCAAAGTTAAAACATATAGATATGAGGTAACCCAGTTAAATCCATGAGTCATCTCCCTCGTCTCCAAATAAACATCTATTGAATGGCGTGGGTTGATGTACTGTTGGTACTGGTGCTTGTGGTGTTGACATTAGCCAGTCCGGGGGTGATGGGTGGCGTAGATCATTTTCAAATTGGTACCAGCCATTTGGTGGAGCTTTCTTAATTCTGATATCAACAGCATACCGCACTAAGTCCAATATATTAGATGTGTCGATTTTGTTGCCCTCCTGATAAAAAATACGGCATTGGTCATCCAATTTATAATTTTGCGTTTGTAAAAACTATGAAGCAGACAAATTTTTCTTCGAAAGTGTTTGGGAAACGTGTCAACTGCCTGTCTAAATAAATTGTCAGACTGTGGTGCAGGTGCAGATTCATGCTCTTGCATTGATTCACTATTCTTTTTGTGTTTTTCATTCTCATCTTCACTAAGCCTAACCATTTGTCCGAAAAGTTTATCATTCAAAATTGGTTCAGTTTTTATTTCCACTTGATTGGGTATGACCTGATTATGCGCCAGATAGACATATTGCTGTTCCTCTCCTGGTAGAATATGACTTCGCACTCGTAAATAGTTGGATGTCAGCTGGTGAAGATCGATAAATAGATAGAAGTATGGGTTGTCTACAACAATATTCTTGAAAACTGAAGTTAAGAATATGGAATTCCCAGAGTACATTTGACTCCGAAATGATTCACTTGGCTGACATCACGGTTTTTTTTTGAAAATAAATAAGTATTGAGTATTTAAAGTGATTGTGTGTGCACTTCTTTACATGCCTTGAACATATTTTGTGTCATCGTTATTGCAAAGCAAGGTAGGTGATGCACCATTCTTGTAAATGGAGAGGTTTTATCTGTCGATGATTTTATTTCTTCCTTCAAGTCATCAATGACGACAACATCAAACTTGACGAGAGGTATTATTTCGGCTGTAGGAACACCATCATATATGTTAATCTGTCTTTCCAAGTCAACCGGCGTCTTGTATTGTGAACCACTGAACAAGTGAATGCGTAGGAGCTGCTTATTAAAAGATATATTACGATTCCG
>JAYRBW010097081.1:0-20228 GCA_036023295.1 Invenusta paracnida | reverse complement strand
AGAGCATTGGAAAAAATGAAGACCGACCTCCAAGCAATCATCGACAATTGTGGATATTACATGTAAAAACATTGTACAAAACCTATTGATATTGTTTCTTTACTACTTGTGTAATTTAAAATAATGTTACTATAATGTTACAAAACCTATTGATATTGTTACTTGTGTAATTTAAAATAATGTTACTATAATGTTACAAAACCTATTGATATTATTTTTTTATTACTTGTGTAATTTAAAATAATGTTATTATATAATACACAAATTTCCATAAAATCGCGTTTTTTTAGGATACACCCTATATTATCATTATTATTATGTATTATTTTTATTATTATTAATATTATTATTATTATTAGAATTAATATTAATGTATGGGCCCCAATCGCCTTATGAGCCGAGTTTAATAATTTTATATAACTTATGAGGCCCAATATCGCCTTATGGGCCCCTAGTCCATATATTTTATAATTTAAAGCCTGATGGGCCCCATATCGTCAATATATTTTATAATTTAAAAGCCTGATGGGCCCCAATCAATATATTTAATAATCAACGTATGGGCCCCACCACGTTTCAGGTGGAGCCCAAACGGGGATAATATTCTTCTTCTTCTTCTTCTTATGTATTGTTAAAGGTTTCATTTTTAATTCAGAAGATACTTCATACATTTTAAAGACAGGTACAGCTCGTTGATCAACAGAATCTGCTAGCAAATGCTTTTACTACAGATTTTTGAAGGAAACTTTTTAATTGATACAAATATTTAATTATGTCATATATATCCATATAATTAAGTATCTAAGTAAAATTATAGTATAGACAAATCTGTATAGTAAAAGTATATGCTGATTATCATGCACCCTATAGTTCTTTATACTAATTATTATGTACATATCATTTAAATGACAACATTGTTTTGTTTCTTGTGTGGTTAACCAAAACATACATATTTATTTAATTTAATTTTTTTTTAAATTATGGATGAATCTTCCGGTTAATCTTTTCCTTCCTGGCCTCTTGTTTATATATTTTTATTTCCTTATCGTAGGTTACCTATACCTACATTATGTTATGTTATCTACAATATTGTTATGTTATCTATAATGTTGTTATGTTACATATATTATCGTATTTTATTTACTAATATTGCCATTTGCCTTTTGTACGTATTGATTTTATATTCTACATTTTCATTAATTATGGTATTTTGCATTTAATAAATACATGCTCTATAACTTATACATATAACTTATACTCTCTAATACGTATACTCTATAAATTTATGATCTATAACTTATACATGTATATGCCTTGATTTTTATACAATTATATATTTGTATATTTGTTTATTTGCTACGAGATATTCTAATGTTAACTTTTTCCCATTTATTTAAATTCACACATTTCTGTCGTTCTAAATTTATGATTTGAAATTTATAAATGATTTTTTTAATGATTAATACTAATTAAATACTAACTAGATATAATAAAAATAACACATAAAATAAAAAATAAATAGATTTGGTGAAATATTATAAATAATTTTCAGTATAATTTGTAATTAAAAAAAAAGTTTTTCTAACTTCTATCACGATAAAATTATATACAAAACTTCGTTTTGAATTGATTAATATAATAATGTAATAACGTAAAATTATTGAAGTTATTAAGTCAATATAGTTATTTGTTGAAATAAATAATTTTTCAATAAAAATTATATGATTGAGTACGGAAAAGTAGATTTATGTTTCAGGGCAATAATTTATGTAAGATGCAATTTCAATTAGGACGATATAGCTAATTACTTGCTTCAAAATGTTGACATAATAGAAGATTAAATAGATGTGTTGAAAAGAAATGAAATGGGAGTTTTGCGTTCTTTCATTTGACGCAAAGAAACTTCTTATCGAATTGCCTTCATCCAATGGGGGATATCTTCTCCTTAGGTACTCAGTTAGGCTACTGTAAACAGCGTCAATGAAATAACAGGGAAATTAGGCAACCTTAGCTGGTTCTGCTTTTACAAAAGGTTTAAGTGCTACTATAAAACCTTCACACGGAAACTTTTACTACACTGTTGCGTGTGGATCTCAGAACTGATACACGCGCCTGCTAATAGAACAACTGTTACCTCCGGATCAGGTTCTGCTTGTAGTACATAGGGGTAGTTTTGTAATCATATCATATACACTCCGGGCCCTATTCCAAGAAATATATTTTCAATTATTGTCGATTTTCTGTTTAAAATTCACAAACCTGGTTAACTATGGCGAAAGGTAAGAGTTAAAATTTCTTATTTAAATATTAATCATTATTTAAATGCTAATTTTTTTAAGGAAATCACTACACACACTGTATTAATTAAAATATTTTATTTTGGAAAAAAGTTTGAACCTTTTTATATTTAATTAACAATAATTAATTAATTAATACTATAAGCATTACAAAAATATATCAAAAAGAAATTTAAAGTATGGGTATTATTGTGTTTTTTGTGTCGTGCACATATATCGATCCATTTATTAAAAAAAATTAATTAATATAACTGCAAAAAATATACACTATTATTCCTTTTAATCCTTCTCCAATTTCTCTTATTTTATTTTAATAAAATGAAAAACAAAGATATCTATTTCATGTAAGCATTTGTGTATCGATAAGCAAATAGGTTAACTAGTTGTGTATTTTTCAAAGTTATATACTAATTCAAAATTACTACAATAATTTCATAAACCGATTAGTCTTTAATAGAATAAATTTAAAAGATATAAACGTCTTGCTTACGTAGTTAATAAAACACAAAATCTAAACTAAAAGTCCGACGTGATATCTTTACGCAAAATAAATTTCTTAATTTAAATTTGGACACATATTAGAAAAAAATTGCGAAAAACAATGTAATCCAATTAGTTACAATTTTAATTCGGTCGTTTTTATCCATAAACTGCGATCATATCAAATTTGAATAAGTTTATATATGTAATATTGTGTGGTTTTTAATAATAATGAAAATAAATTTTTAACTATACAAACTGTTTACGAGGAAATGTAAAATTATGAAATTATTTTATATTTTTTTATATTTTTTATATATTTACATACTGCGTAAAATTATGTTCAACATACATATTAGAATGGTATATTTTTAGTATAATATCAGTTAATTATACATATGTGTTTTCATATTTGTACCAAGGTAATTTCAGTACATTTGCGCGAATAAGTTGTTTATATTTAAAATATCTATATTAGTGCTGTTTCTTTAAATACATATCAACAATCCCAATCATGTTAATGCTTGCTTTTTTCCTTGGAGTAATTATGCGATATATTCTAATACTATATATTCACACTACCTATTGTGCTATATATTGGACAAGATGTTACTATATGAATTCAATAATTCTTTTAAATTGGACAAACTATTTAAATATTATATTAACATGATAATATAGACAACAGACGAGACGCGTATGCTATTTTAGATTAGCATCCGAGGCCGACATGCCAAGCATCTAATCGATAATGGCATAGCGTCGAGTTCTGTTCTATGATTTATTAAATTTTACTGTTTATGAACATGGCAACTATCGTATAAGCGGACGAAAATCTTATGCTAGAATGATTATTTTAGAAATACCATCGTAGGCCAGGATGATAAACAAACATGTTAATAATTATTAGCATCCACATAAAACAGAGGAAAATTTTGATGACTGTTAGCATCCTCACAAAACAAAGGAAATTTTTGACAAAGTAAAATACAATATTTTGAAGCTAGAAGTACCTTTAAATATTTTTTTTGGATTCATATAGTCGCCACTTGGAAATATTGATAATTTTCTAAAGTCAGGAAACATTTCACTTGTACAATAATTTTAAACACTTAACATTTGGATTTGGTACTTGAAATAACCTATTGAGTAATAAAGCATTATTTTCATTGTGTAGTGACGATATTATTCATATAAAAGCATAAGAGAGTAAGCTTTATTTAAATATTACATTGCTCTTTATATTATATTTATTTGAAAGAAAATATGTATTTAATAATTTAATATATAAATGTATATTTTTTTATAAACTGCAGTAATAAAATATTGCAGTTGTTATAATTAATGCACATATTTGAAATTATTTAATTCATGATGTGAACAATAATGCAACTTTATAGTACAATTTATTTTTGTAAAAAAATAATGAAAAAGTACAATTAAATATTTGTAACCCCAAACTGACACTTTTGATAAAAATTATTCAAACATAAACAATATTGTCATAAAATTTTTTATAATGTATGTTTTAAATATTAAACATAAGCTTAGTTTTAACTAGGCTTTAATTTCAGGAAGGCTGTTATAATGTCATACACATTACACTTTTATTGTAACATCGGTATAAGGTAAATACTTTGGTAATATGTATATTATGTAATATTCCCAGTGTTTTATTTTTGAAGTATCGGTTTTTTCAATTAAATTAAATTAAATTAAATTAAATTAAATTAAATTTTATTTTTTAAATTTTATTTTCAAATGATCGTAAGAAGATAGGAGGAAACATTAATATGATAATTACTTTTAATTAGTAGCCTAATCCCTGTATTAATATTTACATTTTTCCATCGTCACATATAACTAAATATACATATACGTGCTAATTACATACACAGATGTTTCGTTCGAAAATAAAGTAATATTTAAATTTTGAATACTATTAAATATATGTTGCATATCTATTATTCATTAATTTTATAAACTTTAAACCAATATTTCTCTACAGTTTTAGGAGAGCGTTATGTTTAAAAAATAAGATTGTTTTAGAATTTTTTAAATAATTTTTAAAGGGTGTTAATATAATTAACGATCGAAATATAGTAAGATAATGCCTATCATTCAAGCATATAATGTGACATGAAATAATAAATTTAAGTAATAGCCAACATAATAAAAGTATAAGTATAAATGATATATTGTTTGATAAGATTCTCTAAAACTTTATTGCAGTAGGTACTATATTATTTACAAACATTTAATTTCTATTTGTAGTTGAGACTATATCACCAAACAGCAACCCGTAAAATATGCTAATTTTCAAAAATAAAATATTAAATTTATCGAATTAGATTTTCTATAATCAAGAACAATAATGTTTGATAGTAAGGTTACTATGTTTATTATACGTACATATAAGTATGTTATATAAATAATACAATTGAAATATTTTTAGAATACTATTTATTAAAAATATGTACACATGTTAAATCATATTTAAAAGATACACAGCTATGCATAAAAATGTATGAATATATTATTAGCCATATCAGCTTCTATTTATTTATGTATATTTGAGTTGTATCGAACAATTAATTTGGTTTGATATTTTTATATACAGAAGTATTTTAGAAAAAGTTAAAATGTTGCAGGCCAGCTTTAGTTTTAGCCAAAAAAAATCTATTCAGCAGTATAATAATATCTATGAAATAAGATGGAGTAATTTGGAGTAACAGTACAGAAGACAATTTTTCAAAAAGAATTGTAATTTTGACATGTACATACATTATTATGCATAATTTTGTATTTTGAATTTTTATGTAAGTATTTTTGGAATATCTCTTTTGCCAATATTTAACTAATTTAAAGATTTAAACCGATTTTTATCCTTATTTTTATAAAAGCTGATGTTTTTAACTTATTGAGTGTCTTTATCTTACGTGTATTTGAATCTTATTTTTGTGTATTAATTTATTGTGCTTTTTGCTTATCTTTGGCAATAGAACAATTAAAAAACAGAACATATTTTGGAATGTGCATGGAAGTTTATGTAAACATTTGATGTAAATAATATTGTATGCAAAACTAATCATTCTAGTAATAATTATAATTACATGACCGTTATAACAATTATATTTAATTAGCGATACTTATAGTGTAACATATTTTCAAACTTTTTGCTATTTTAATTATGAATAAAAAAACATATACCTCAAGAATAACCATTAAAGCTATATAATAATGTTTAAACAGTATATTCTAAATTATTAAATTAAGAAATATATGTTTATTTGTATTTTTAATGGACTGCATGCACATATTATCAATGAAATACTGTCTATAAGTTATTGTTATTCGCATACCTATAGTTCGACTTGTTGTTATTTTAATTTGAAGTCACTTGGGATATGATCTCTAAACGAAATAATTTGACACATCTTTCTGTCAGTAATCATGTGTGTCTAATGAGGAAATTCACAGACCCCTTTCCATAAATGTTTTATTATACATTCGCGTTAACACCTCTACGTCGAAGTTCCGTAAACCTTGTTAGTTAAAAACTTTTATCTTATAGAATTTATATGTTGGGCAGGTTTAAAAAAATATTATTAAATTTTAAAAATATTCTAAATCTCACTTTTTATAATGGAAGGATAAAAAATATGACTATTTTATGAAAGGATTGTTTCTTATATGCTTCAAGTATCATAAGAACAAAAGTATATATACAGTTTCTAGATCGTATTGTAGCTCACTAATTGTTCTAATATTAATTGTATTTATTAATACGTTTATTTGTATTGTAATTGTTTTACATTTATTTAATTGAAATTTGAAATTTTAATAAATCAAAATAAGGCGTTATTAAAATTTTTACTATATGGATTGAACAAGTTTGTAAATAATGTTATGAATAATTTATAATACTATCAGAGACACGCAGACTTACATATAACTAATCTAGACAGATGATCTAGGATTTTATTGTGTAATTTTTTCGTGCCTTATTTTAAGTAATTATTACAACGCTTAGCGTTTATTATTTATTCAAATCAATTGTGATACAAACATATTAATTATAAGGTAAAGCTATATACAGGGTATGCGCAACAATGACATTTCTAACACATTTTTTATTTAATTCAGGCATAAGTATTTATTCGAAGTATTAACAAAATTATGTCGTAGATTTTCTGTTGATTCTGATATAACCATTCTAGTCATTTATCTATAGATTTCTCTCCCACTGATAACTCCCAAAGGATAACTTTCTATTACAACATTGTCGTGCAATCCGTCGAAATTTCCACATATTATCCACAACATGTTACGTCCATGTTAGATTGAACGTAAATAGTTTTTTTTGATAATTCAACTGCTACTTTACAACATCTAGGTACGGCACATATTGCTGATGTTTAACCATTAAGTTGTGTGTTCACTTCTCAATAATCCGTATGGTAGTATTTCTTGCAATTATAATTGAACTTATACACATACACATAATAGATATTTGTTTTTAAATAGATTATACAACTTTAAAAAATGATGCTAATTAATTTTAATTATTAAAGTTTATGCACTTAAACACGATGAGGTGCCATTTTAATTTGAAATTCTGTAAATTTGATATAGTCAAGTGTAAATTTAAATAAAAAGTACCTATGCATAAAACAGATAGCACACATTTTTTGTGTTAATCTACACATTTTAAATATCAGTGTACTTATCTAAATAGTGTTTGAATAGCATTAAAATGGTACGTTTAAGACAGCTAAGATTACATTTTCATATCTATATAATATAATTCTATGCAATAAAAAATTAAAAAATTAAAATAAATATCAATAAATGTAATTGATATTTAAAAATTTGTGTATATAGTATATGATTCACATAGAAATTCAATTATATTCTAAATATTAATATAATTCGTCCAATAATAATATATGCTAATATATTTAATAGCAAAAATATAGTATAAATATACATATATTTTTATTTTTATTTTTATTATTTTTATTATCATTCTATTTTGCTGTATTAAGGGGCCCAATGTAGAAAAAATGTTACTTAAGTTTTTTTATTCTAATACGATGTGAATATAATTATATAAAATATAATATTATATAATATAATATTATAATATATTACATTTAAAAATTCAAAAGCACTAATTATAATTTCATGTTAATGCAAGTTTATAAAAATAAAACCCAATGACAATATTGTTTTTGTATTTTGAATAAAACTAATTAGGTATACTGTTAAGTAACATTATACTTATTTATACATTATAAAATAAACTATTTATAATTATAACTTACATTTCAGTACACACACGTCTGTATACCTACTGTAATAAGCAAAAACATGTTTTTACTTTGATTATCAAATTGTTGAAGATGTAGACAAAATAAATAACTATTTTTGCCATTTGTTGAATCTATATGTTTTATATATTTTTAAGTCATTTTGTCTTAGTATGTGACAATAAAATTATGATAAGAATAATTATTTTAGAGCATAAAGTGAATTATTTAAATTATTATTTATGAGTTAGTTATAAGCAAAACATTTTTTTTCATTAAGATACAAATATAATTACAAATTATACAAAGTAGGTACAAAATACAAAATACAAAATATAAAGTATAATAAGATAATATTTTAAAAGATAACAAATTGTCAATAAAAGATTAATTTTACATTTTTATTGATAAATTCATCGGAATTTATATGTATTATGTAAGTTGCTCCTCAACGTTAAAACCACTTTGGATTTATTACTTTTCTATCTAATATCTAAATTAATAAAATATATTTTGCAGTTACATATTACAATGTAAGACATTTATTTGTCATATTCATTATTTTTAAACATTTATCTCATTTAGAAAACAAGATACACTTTTATCAATAAAAACGACATTGAATATAAAGGCGTTCATCATTTGATCATTTCTATATATTAGGAAAACCATAGAGAATTATAAATAGTCACATGGTTTGGCTAGACTATATAAAATACTTCCTCAATATAACAGGTTCTCTAATTAATTTGAGGTAAAAAAGGACATTTCCCTGCATATTCAAATGTTGGTAACAATTTCACATTATTATAGTGCATAACATAGTTTTGATTTCATTAAAGACATATTCTCCCCTCTTGCGGCGTGGCAAGTAAAATAATTTTTATCACGATTTAATATATTATTATAAACACAGTACAAAAGTATCTATCTACCATACTTCATTATTCAATAAGTTATATCTCCTTAACATTCAGTTTCAGTTCTCACAATTCAATACATCGTTCTGATTCTTGGCCTTGCAGCCGTGGCAACATGTTATAAAAGAGCAGGTAAGGAAATCGGATGTTTATGCGTATATTTGAAGTCATTTATTTTTTGGTATATAGATTCAGCCTAAAATCAGACGTGTTTTGGACACAATATAAATATTTCCTTTCTACTAAATGCTAAAATTTACACCATATTTTGAATTGGTAGAAAACCGCGTTCGATTCTAGTATATCCCATATATGCCTTATATGCAGTGATAAACTTTTAATAATATATTAAAAGACACGGAAGTTTCAAGTGAAAGTTTTTTGAAGCAAAACTTTTAAACAATTTTTATTGGAATAACGTACTTTTTTTGTAGAAATAAACTTTAGTTAATAAATTATAATCAGCCATAATATCATATTTTGCATTGATATTGAGTACCTAATTATTTGCATCACATTTGAATTCTTTATATTCAAATTGACAAATATATAAAGAACATTGAATATGTATGTTATTTTAAATAATACAATTTTAAAATAACGGAAATTGATGTATTTGGAGGTTTTGTATTATTAAAGATCCTCGTTGGGATCTTTAAAAGAAATTGTTTTTAATGGATGGAGTTACTGAAATTTAGTATTTGTATTCATGTAACAGCATATATTAAGCTATTAATTGAATATGCACTGTTAAATTTAATACTCTCAATAAATAATACAAATTATCATATCAAATATCATGAAAAAAACACGCAAAACCTACAAAAAATTAATTGAAGTGTGCATTTGATTTTCAATGACAATTCCCTATAGGTCCTAACATATTTCACGATGAAATATATCGAATATAAACTCCAGTTGTTTGTTGAAGAGTTAAGAAGGAAGAGAGGTACTTTTAATATCTCATATTCCAAATAATATTCATTAAATTTATAAAAGTACCTATATACCATTAACCAAAACGATTTAAAGATTTTTAAATGTTTTCTATGTATGTATATACATACTTAATATGTCATGCTATGTACTACTAATAAATAAATAATTGTTTTATATATAGACGAAATGCATCAAAAGCATATTAAAAACACAGATTTATTAAATAATAACTAATAATATTAATTGATTAAAATATTGAAGTAATACTTATATATCACTTTATAATTTCTGACTTCTGCACACGTCTAAATCTACGGTTCATGTTAGTTCATGCGAGAAACCGAAGTAAAGTAGGTATTATACTTAAATATCACACGATTAGCATTTTTGTAACCGCCACCATTTAAAAACAATTCAATAAAAAAAAATTAAGAAACTTTTACCGTGTAGTGTAGGTAAAATGAATCTGAATGTCAATTTTCATGCTCATAGTTATTACAGAACCATAGATATAAAGGTTCAAAAATCGATTTCTTCCGTGAATTTTCTTTTTATTATTCTTGTTCTTTCTATTCTTCATACTCTTTAAAACTCCCTAAACTGTTATCAATTTTTCTAAAATTTTCAACATATATTTAAAATGTTTCTTAATGAGCAAAATGATAGCTTCACCTAGCAACTGTTGCTATGGTCTTCAATTTCGCAGATTTCACTATTTTACAGATATTATTTTTAATGAATCTGGAGTATTTTAACAGCTTTGAAAAAATGGATTTCACTGTTAGAATCCTCATCCTTTGAAGTTCTATAATATTTTGATAAGATGTGCTTAGAAAATGTATCCCACTTATACCAAGTTATGTAGGCGCTGTTAAGTAGACGCTTCTGCATTGAGTTTACATATGTATTTCTAAATATTAGGTAGCAATGCAATACTTATTAGATAATATGTAGTAGAAATGAGTAGTATGACTTTCACCTTTAAAGTCAGATACCATTTTTTAATAGAGCTAACACATTTGACGCTTATTTAAATTCTCTTATGACATGAGATTAAACAATTTTTGCCGTTATTAGCTAATAATATTATCTCAATTTTCTATTAATTTAGAATCTGTAAACTAAATTTATTTGACAGAACAGACTAAATACTCTACACTAAATATATTATTATAATTTCTGAGCTATACGAATTGAATATTAATTATTTATACATTAAAATGGTGCATTTCTGTACCCCTACTAAGAAAATCGAATATCAAAAATATGTTTATTTTTTATATTTTGAAATACAATTATGTGTTTCAAATGTGATATTCAAAGACACTTTTAATTTCCACTTTATGATGCTGAAGCCTTATGTATCTAAATTAACACATAACACTTAAGTCAACTTACTTAGTGTAGATATTTACATTTAATCTTTTAATATTTTTGTCTTTCTTGCATTTCTAGTATGATTTTCAAAAGCATAGTGAATTGGTATTTATGTTTTGATGAATTTCGAAGGCAATTACAACAATAGATTATTAAAGAAATTACTATAATTTTCCAGACACAATTATATCGCTAGATGTAAAAAATGTAAAACTCAAAAATTGGTAACGCGTTCACAGAAGTGACAGAACCTTGCTCTTCCACTGGAATTGTAGCTAAATGGCCATTGAAAGAGACAAATTAGCCACCATTTTCTTGGCTGCACTTCGACTTCTCATGAACTCGAGGTTCTTCAGAGGTTTTCCACTGAGCAGATTGTTGCTTAGTTTCAGGGTCATACAGGTATACCCAAGTTTCCTTTCTAGTTACAATTTCTTGGATATGACGCGTGTTACCATTGTGAAATCGAGCCATTGTCATTTGACACCACTGGACTCGCACCTGTTTCTGTTCCTCAGAAAAATTGTGTGGAACCCATCTTGCTGAAACTTTCCTCATGTTAAGCCTAGTGTGAATTATTTCGTATACACTGCCTTTTGAGATTCCAAGGAGTACACTTATGTTTTCCAATGTTATCCGACGATCTTCATTCACTAACTTGCTGAGACTTTCTTCAAGCTCCCCTCTTGTGGTAGACATTGGTCGTCCTGGACGTTCTTCATCTTGCAGGAACTTCCGCGGCAAAATTCAGCAAACCATTTGTAAACACATGACCTTGATGAGACAGATCAGGAAAAGTAGCTTGCAATCGCTGTAAACTTTCCTGGGGTGGTAAATTACTTTTAAAGTCATAAAATATCATAGCCATAAAATGTTCGTTTGTTAATTCCATGCTGTCTAGTTTTTTTTGATTAAATGCACAAATAAATCCATCGACTTCTCAAATTGAAATTCCAATTTTGAAAGATCTATGTCACATAGACACTTAATTGTTTTTGCATAGACATTAATCTTTCTATAGTTAATAGATATAAGCAAAAAAGTATATTTCAATTATGTTTTCCTACCTAGTCCACGAACTTATTGACCGGCCCTCGTATGTATTAGTTATAAGTTATTAGAAAATACTTGTATGTTTAATTTTAAAGAATATTTAGAGGTTTATATATTGGTCGTATATAAATAATTATAACAATATCTTAATTATAATAAACAATAGGCGAGGTATACAAGCACAAAGGTCCACACTGGTGTAGTGCCAGCTTGAAAAAAACGAAACAAAAGATTGTTAATAACATGTAAGAAGTGGAAAGAAAAATATAATATAACAATTAAAAGTAATGTCACTAACTACATAATTTATTTTTCAACATGTAAAAAGTATAACAATGTTATTTATACTTCAATAATTGTTGCACAAATGTCACATAATTTGACCCTAAAAAGTCAATACACTTGAAATATTTCTTAAAATAAAATATTTAATTGTCAGCAAACTACAAAGTATATCTTACTATTGTTACATGCAAAATATACTTACTCAGATAACAATAATGTTTTTCTAACACAATTTCCCACTCAGCAGATCCTGATATAACAAGTATATTTTTACTTTCCAATATAATAGTTTATCTTAAATACAGTGTAATATTTTTTACAAACTCATTAACTTAATCATTGATTTAATACGAGTATGTCCATTTTTGTCCAAATACTGGTTTGTATAAACTTTTCCTAAATGTAATAATAATATTTATATAAAGAGTTTTATAAAAATATACCATAGAATAAAATTAAGTGTATCGTACAAAAGCTCAAGATTTATAACTATGTTAAAATATATTAAATTTAATTTTTCAAAAGTTTGTTAATAAAGAGTAGTATGTTAAAGTTTTGAAATAATTTTTTATCGATTTCAATATTGCCATTTTTATATTATTTATTAAAATATTTATTTTATTTATTTATTGCATTTGTCAATAAAAAACTTGAGTGCAATTAATATAATCCTTTTTATGGCACTACATATCAGTGACAAACTATATTTTATGATTATTTAGAAAATATCGCTTCTATACCTAGTATTAGGAGGTACCTACTAATAATTATAGAAAATTAAATAAATATAAAAAGTTACAATAAACAAAATTTCGTACAGAAAGGAGAGTACAATATGTTTTCATTCAAGGAAATGAGAATTTTTATTTATTTTAGTAATGAATATTTTTCTTTAACTAATTTTAACTGTTTCTACAGTTATACTACTATTTTCCAAGTATTATCTATATATAGAATTAAATATTTGAAAAGTGTTTATGCTTGTGATAACATTATATTTGATGCTGATATTATTTACAAACCGATTTATACTGTTATATAATCACATTCTACTTGTGCAGAACCGGAATCTAATTGTGTTGATAGATGACAAAATACACATGTAAGTAGTTAATTAAGATAACCGTCTAGCACTAAATTTTTTAATATATGGTACTGAACGAGATTTTTTCTACAAGAAAATGAACGTTTGTATATAAATAACATAATAATATCTATCAGTTAGAAGGAATTAATAGTGTGGCTGTCTAGTAAATAACTTCTGTGGAAATCTTTGTGGAAATAGATACTGAAGATGTTTGGATCAGATGGGAACCTGCATATAATATGTTGTCGAAAAGTTTTGGAGAGAAAACCCCTAGAGATAGATTTTTCTTGTAGACGCTAAAACGAGCTTTTAGCAACTATATCTATAAGGTTATAATTAAAATCCGAACATGATATAATTCTTATTAGATTTAATATGAGATAAATATTTAAAATATAAATACCTATACCAGTTTATATATTTAAAAAATAGTGAAATTCTCGTAAAATATAATTATTGGTACTGTAAAAGTTTTTACATATACTTTAGTAGTTTTTGTTTAGTAAAAGTAAGTTATTTTAGTCACTCTACACATTAATAAATAAATGGTAATATATTATATCCAGTAATTATTTATTAAAAATAGAGGACACATTATTTCTTTACATTCTGTAAAAATAACAACAAATAATTTTTATTGAGGCAAGAGCTTTCATATATGTACATTAAATGTGTTTGGAAATATTAATCAATTTTATATGAATATGAATGAATTGATTTCTTTATTTTATACAAAACGAATAGAAAAATCTAGATAATAAAAATTTACATATTTGTGGGTGTGACATATATTGATATATAATTCACACCCAAAATTCCGCGTACATTTGTAATTATTTTGCTTTAAAAAGAAAAAACTTATAAATAGTAGAAGGTAGATTGCAGCAATGTGTGATGAATTATACTTTTCTTTATTAAAAAAATCATTATTGGTATAATCAATGTTTTATTTAATAGATAATAAGGGTAGCACAACAAAACGTAGAAAGTATAAAATGAAATATGTATTATAAATTTGGCAAAGTCTGACATATTATTTTTACAACTTTACAATTAGTTTAAATCCATTTAGTCTAGCTATAATGTATATTTGAATCCTGGAATTGGAATATTTAAATATAACAAAATATAAATAATTTAAAAAATAAATATTTCAGAGCTTAATTAATTAAGGAATGAATGATTGGAATGAATTTCAGAATTATAATATTTTATTATAACCAAATTATTTCAGAAGTTAATTAATTATTTATTTTCCTTGAAATATGAACTCCTACAAAAAACAAAAGAAGACATCATTTGTGAAATTGTCCTATGTTTTATTTAATAACTAAATTTTTATTTAATACTGAACGTAAAGGTCAAAGTAATTGCTTTATGCTATTGCCCATTATTTATTACATACCATATATGTATATGTCCTATGTATGTATGTGGGGACTTAATTAGGAAAAATAAGCGATGCTATATCAAGAAATGTAAGCAAATAACTTGAATTGTATGTCAACAAAACTTATTTCCAATAGAGATCTATCTAGACATAGCTTCATAATACAAAAAATAACAGAACAATTTTGCTAGCATGACGACTAAAATTACATTTAACCAATAATTTAATTCTTTTATCGACAAAGTTTACCAGACAGCCTATATAACTATGTAGGCCTAATATTATGTTCATGCATGAAATTTCTGTATTAATTTCAAGTTTTTAGTTGCAAGGAAAATAGCGCTAGACTTATTTTTTTGTATATTATATTATAGCCGTTTATAAATTCGGTATTCCAATATTTAGACTAAGGTTCATATAGCATTGCACTTGTCTATTTCTATAGCTTGAAGAAGCATTTAAAACACGAATAAAATATTGATATTTATTTTTAGAGACATTACAGATCTTTTATATTGTTCCATATGTAGATATTTTCACGATTATAATCAATTTTTTATTTATAAATTTAAACCCAGTCAATCTATGATGAGTAAAATTAAAGTATACTTTAATTTAATGACTGACTATACCTACCTATTTGTTAAATATTGGTAAATTCACACACAAAAAAAATTATTTTAAGAAATAAGACATTATATAAGTTTACTATAATACGAAAATATCAATTTATAAAAATGAAACAATAATTCACCTGAAATTAATTCTGAAAATATTTGCATATTGAATGTTGTTTGATGGAACGTTTAATTTTTTTCGAAAATGGATTAAGTTTTATTTAAAATATGAAGAATTTTTGCCAACGATATAAACTGTCAAACATTAATTGCATTTAAATGTACGTATGTTACTATGATACCAATAAAGCCTTATAAACTTACAATTAATGAATAAGGTAAATAAATAAAGAGGAATTTTTTTCACAAATAAAGCCTGCATTTATAGAAAGAAATGGAAACTATATTTTGTGATGATGACCAAATTAGCTTTTTTGCTAAGATGACACAAAATGATTTAAAATCTTTAATTATGTCACATAAAAGTCGCATGTATGTTAGCGACATAATTATTACATTTCATAGTTGTCAACTAATTCTTTTAATGGAGTCAAAAAGTAGCAAAGCTTCAGTGAAATGAAAATTATTTTGTTTATTTGGGAATAGTTTATAATAATAAAAAATCAACTAATTGAGAATTCTCTATTTTCTGGTTTGGCGAAAAGATTAATAGAAGTAGCAATTCTAGACAACGATTCTTTAAGATGTTGGGTTTAACACATTAAAAATATAATTAATATAAATTATTTCTATTTTTATCTATTTTTTATGTATCTTAACGTAAATAAAAATGATGGAAACACGACGAATTTTAATATGTTGACAATATTTTTAGCTCTGTTAAAATTAATTTTAGTATCTCGGAACTTAATATAAGTAAATAGAGATTTACAAATATATATACGCCACAGGCGTTTATTATTATAAACATATTTGTAGAAGTTTTATTAAATCCTTTTGCTAAGAATACATTAAATTAAATAATTTATAGAAATATATTAATTTTGAGTAGAAAATGTATTGATTTCATGAAAATAGTGAAATTGATCAAGATAACTTAGTTTAAAAATTTGATGAAATGAAAAAATATATTTTTGTCAATATAAGCTTACGCGGTTAATTTAAAAAATATATAATTGCTGGAAATCCAAGATGTATTAATTTATATTCCTAATTATACTCAAATAAGTATATTTGGGATTAAATCAAATATAACGATTTTTATTTTAATATATATATGTATAGTTAAAAATCATATTATTCTTCGAAAGATAACTAAAATCTATTCTTGAAAAGCGAAGACAATTAAGTTACTGTAAACTTAAACATTAAATACCTACATTGAAATAAAATATTTATACTTCTTTTAAAAGTCTTTGTTTCAATATTTAAATAAAATAGAAACGTATAAGAGCCATTCTTAGTATTTAAATTTAATTTTTCGAGTGCTAGTCATGTGTTAAACGAAGAAAGAACACATAGGTATAATGATATTTGTTGTTATTGTTGTTAGGGTACCGCGTACTTGATCCCATAGCAGGATCATTAAGGCGATGTAAGCGAAGTACTATTCTCATTGGTCGAGAGCGTATCCATTGGTTACGTAGTATAAACGTTGTCTGTTTTGTATACAAATAGACTATAATTTAACGATATCACACATTTTTTAATAGTTAAATTTCAAAATTGTAAATATAGTTGAATACGTTAGGTAGAATTTTGTAAAGATAATTTCAACTGTTTCAAGTGTGGAGAGGAAAGATAAGAAAACGGTTGCAAACTTAGTTTAAATGCATGTAATTAATAAATACATCTTTGCGCTTATTCAAGCTTCTATATGAGAGAGAAAGAAAACAAAGGGATTTTTAATCTCATTATATGGACTAAGCGCATTAAGTGCATTAAGTGATATTAAAGTAGTTCTTGTCTCAGATGTTATGGAAAAATAAAAGACGGGAAATGTGAGAAATAAAAATTTATGTCGCTTACAAATATATTGCGGTTATATATCATTTTTTCCGATAAATATAGGCATTTATTAAAACAAACACTGCAATCAAATTTAATTTATAATAATCAAATATGAATCTTGGCAACCAGGTAAAGGTGTAAAGGTAGTTATTAAAAGAGATATAAACATAAAAATAAAAAATCGTATCTCCATGATTATAGCATTCACATACGAGCAGGTCGAATTATATTTGGTACTCAAAAAATCGAAGAAATATATTTTATTTTATTAATTATTTATGATACAGTTATCAGTTTAACGACATTATTATATATATTGTTCATTTACGTAAATTAACTTATGTGAAAAAAGAAGCATAAATAAAAAAATAACTGATTTAGTTATAGGTATACTGTTGTTGTTAATAGATAAAACATGATTTATTATATGATAAAGATCATTCCATGCTAAATAAAAGATTTTCTATTCTATTATACATTTTTTATTCATTTCGTATTTGATTGTATTTTCAATATAATCTATATTTCAAGTTATTAAGAGCACATAATATACGTAGCATGAAATATATTTCGAAATTTGTAATATATATTTTTATAATTCAAAATAAGTAAAATAAAAGAGAAAAATAATTCATTGTATACAATTATACTTGTAAATGCATACATATTCTAAAATACAAATGCATTAATTCTAAATCCATGTCATATATGTGAAGTTGAATGCTTGAATGCCGCATGATCAATTTAAACTCATATTTCAATTCTACAACGCCGGTTTGAATGCGCAATAATATCGCATATGGTTGCTTTAATTCCATCTTGATCGCTTATAGAGTAACGGTCAATTAGGGACACCTGAGTCAAACATCACGTGTCAACATACTACTCACTAAATAAAATCAAAGTACAATGTGTTACTTCTTATAAACCATCGAAAAATAAATATAAGTTTCGAAGAAATGTTCACAAGTCTGTACAAAGACACACACCCTTTTCTAGAAAATAGTCATTATGGATGTTCCACATCTATGCCTATTTAGTGAATTTATCATCTAGGAAGTAGGAACTCTGTTTCCTACTTGAATATCAAGTTATGAGGTAGCTTATAAGTAATATTATAACTGTGGCACAATGTATCTACGCCACATCATATATGCTAATTTGATTGCATGAGGAGTACTCTTTTGATGAGTAGGTACTTATAATACGAGTAACATGAATATACTTTTTTTATGTAAATTTGTTCTTTAGGATAAAAAAAGATTCACGCAGATTTGTAGCAGTTTTCGGTACAACCAGCAACATAACAATACATTGAGATCTTACAGAGTCAATATTTACTTTAAAGAGTTAGTAAAAACCGTAAATTAAACTATTCAAAATGTGAATAATATAGAAAAACACGGCTTGTGCCTACAGCTGCATGATACCTAACCAATGGCAATCATTTCAACCAATTAGCTTCGGGCTACTTGCATCGCTTATTAATTGAAAGGTCCATAGAGCTCACCTTACGAAGTAATTTAACGCATTTGGACTTGGAGTGGTTGGGATTTCAATTTTTGGAGAGAAGCCAGGAATCTGGTGGCAAAGGAGGGACCAAGTGAGACAGTGGAGCATGAGATGCTCGGTATCTTCTACTCCGCCTATTACGGGTAGATGGGGGACTCAGCTTTGCCGACTTGGGACGATAGTTTGCGATCCGGGGTGAGGGACCCGTGCGGAGTTGTGCAATATTCCTTACTTGGTTTCTGTTGAGTCTAGCCATCTTATTACTCGAGGGGCCTGTCTGTCCGGTAATTCTGTAGTAGAGGCCATGTCTGATGTTTACCTGTTATTTCTAAAATCAGGAATCTTCTGATAGCTCCTTTGATTGAGTTGAGGTCCAGCGGGTTATACTGTTGGTCGAGCTTTGCTCTTTGATATGATATAGAAAGCATTCTTTATAGCATCAAGTGTTTACATGTAAATAATCCTGAAGATTAAAAATCTGAAATGATAAAAAATAACAATAATAGTTTATGATAAAGTAGGCGATAACAAATTTGTAATTAAATTAATAAATAAAATAACCTACTTTGTTAGGATGTAAGTATACAACAATTGCCTACAACAATTGTATACAACAAATACTGTCCCATGCAAGTATTTTAATAATTAGAGATAATTATTTCATGTCATAACAACTACTGAATGATAATATAAAATTATTTAATAAAAAGTATATTCATTTAGTAAAGTAGGTGTGTGTGGGTCAAACGCAATCATTATGAATGTACTTATCTTTCAATGCCCGAAGAAATTTTAACAAATTTAATAATTTTCTGTGGTAAATAATTATTTTTTAGTGCTTTACAAAATTAGTTTTATGAACTTATACATATTGTAAGGTGGGTTGCGAAATCGATTTTGCCGGGATATAATATAACATCTTTATTAATTAGTCGCCATTGGCTTAAACTAATCAACTGATGATTATCTCAATGCTGCAGCGCAAATC
>JAYRBW010097070.1:0-20232 GCA_036023295.1 Invenusta paracnida | reverse complement strand
AGCTTTCAAACACGCAGCTTCTATACTTATATATTATAGGCTTGCTCGCCATACAAACCCCCCCTAACTCAAAATGCTGGATCCGCCCCTGTTACTATCACCACTTTAGTAAAAAAAACTGTAAGTATTATCTTTCATGTATATTATATTAAACTATACTAGGCTATATTAGAACAGTTTAATATAGGAATGATATAATATTATGTGCAACATTTTATAATGAATGCGTTTAAAATATATTTTAAAGAAGATTAATACATATAGTATTTAGACGTTTTGGTGCATGCTTATCTTTTATTAAAATATTCCTCTCTCTTTCAATTTTTTCCTTTACTGAACAGAACTTATATCTTCATTTGAAGTAAACATAAATCATCAGATCAGTGAAAAGTAAGTTATTAGCAGGAAATTTCGATATTTGGCGTAACTATAATTTGAAATGAATAATGCTCTTTAGCAAAAATACAGCTGAAGGCTTAAAACAAGTGTGCAAATCAGTGGTTATCGACGACAACAAAAGCAATGGAGGAGAACTCAACAAGACGTATAAACAAATAATAATGTAAAGAGAGAATGCCAGAGAAATGGAATGGAAAATATGAGTTAGGTAGGTACGCTGTGTTATTTCTCCTCAAAGCGTTTAGTATAGAAATTTCCCACAAGGGATCTACCAGCTGTGCATACAATTCAGTGAACCAATATAGGCTAAATATATCGCGGCTTGGTCAGCCCTTATACTTCTTTCCGAAACTATACGGTGAAAAAACATCATGACGCATAAGGGTACGAGTATAATACATATGCAGCAAGGCTACGTCACGTATAAAGATGAGTACAGATAATAATAATGTTATATATATAATATATATGTAGTCGAAAATGTTGTAATATATTCTCACCCTTATTTTTCTGTTTAAATGTTTCTATTGTTGCAATTCTATTTTTATTTTCGGATTAATATATAACCTAACTGGCGTGACGAAAAAAGAAAGAAAATTTGCTACCCGTCACGGTCACATACACAAAAAACACGTGATAATTTATCATACGCCTGCCAAAGTAAAGAAATATACAGCAAAACGTCAACACGCTTTCCACACAATAATATGTGCCCGAACACGCATCATATCAAATTCTACTCGTTCTGCTTTTTCAGTATTAAAGGAGATTTTTACTGTTTGTGCACAAGGTAACCAAATACCTAGAAAAACAAGGAAGAGATATGATTTCTGAAACCGCGTGCGAGAAAGGAATAAAGGGTAGAGGCAGGCAGGCATTGCAAAAATCGACAACTTGAACTCCACCAGGAAATTTTCGGAAACTGTGTAAATAGAAGACCTTCATACGGTGTTCTTTTCCTTAAAAAAAAGAAGACTCAATAAATATGAACAGGTGTGCACGTAAGAAGCATTATAATTAGACTCACATAGCTCATCACAGCCTTGTATTTAAACAATATAGCTTCAATTACATCAATGTACATAATTAGCGTAGGCTAATTAGCGTAGGCTGTAGTGATAAAAATCTCTGTACTATATTCTAAATATAAATATACCTAATAATAAAGGCATTCGTAGGATTTTATTGAAAAAATAATTTGAGAAATTCTATACGCGTCAATAGATTAAAAAAAAACATCATTGTAGATTCTAAAAATTGTCCTTTTACTTTTATACACTTTACTTTACTTAAATTTAGATGTAAAAGTATCATATTTATGTATTACATATATATTCCATTATCAAACGTACTAGACAATTTTATAAAGTCAAACAATAATAAGCTAAATGGTATAAATTGGATTATTTATATACGATATATACTGTGAATATCTACAAAAATGCAATATTCCAATTAAAAGAGCATTTAACATTAACAAAAAATAGGGAAATATATACAGAAAGGATGTTACTCGCAGGTTTAAAACAACATAAGAGTTTAAATGAATAAGTTGTTCTATTTAGAATCTACGGTGTTTTCACAATTTCTTTTAATTTCAATATTAAAAAGTATGTTTAATGATATTAATAAATGAAAGAAATTAACTTGTAATAAAAATAAAAAGTAAACATTTATTTATTTATTTAACAAAATCTACCCAACTGGAATATGTACACAAAAATGTTAGTATATACCTTGCACCAGCAGCCTATAGAGTCGTATATCAATAAAACTAGTAAATTACATTTTGCGCATGCATTTGGAAGATTTATAAGCATTTTAAAGGTGTCTGTCTATCTTTCTATATAAACATCTACAACAGGCCACTTGCTAAATGTACGAATAAATTCTCTTATTAATATCACACACCCATAAATCGGATGATTTCTATATCAGAAAGGCAGTCTATGAATAGTGACATGTCATATTTAACGGATAAGAAAGCTTTAAATGTAAATACATGGTAAGAAATATTGTAACAGGTCATTTACCAGATGGGCCAATATACACTTAAGTTGCCCTATAGAATAGCAAACCCTAAAATACACAATGATTGTGAGCTTATGTACAATACTCCCTGATAATGAAATTTCCAGTAAAACTGCTAATAACAATAGCAACAGATGCTTGTATGTGTCCAAAAGTACAATATACATATATACAATTAAGGCAGTGTATACACACGTCACACATAGGTACACGCGTATATAATATGAAACATACATATACGCACATTCAAATAAATGTATTATTCTGAACCTCAGAGTATATAGTATGCACGTAATATTTAGATAATATATTATCTCGATGTCAAACACAAAACGATTATTACCTCCATAAGCATAAAATTCAGCTTATTGGGCTTACAACTACAAGGCTCAGGATAATAAGCGAATAACTATAATAGCGAATACATTAATAAATATATAAAAATGTTCAGTTGTATAGTTTTTGACTATAGAATCGATTTTTCTGGGAATTTACAGAATTGGGACAACAAGACATCTTGATTTATGACATTGTTTTATGTCTGTGTTAAAAGCGGAAACAATATTATATGAGTAATTATAAATGTGATATTTTCTAAAGAACTGTGGTCATATTCTAAAACAAACAAAACGTACTAATTTTTACTGTGGTCATTGATGTAATAAGAACACTGTACTGTAACTATGCAGCACATTTTATAATTCAAAAGAGGAATATTTAATAATATATAATAAAAACTTGAACACACACATTAGTACTGCATTATTTAAAAATGTTTGTAATATGATTAGAAAAATCGAATAAACGGTTTTAACTTATAATAATTTAGCGGAAGATGTTCTGCCGACGTATTTGATATTTTCAAGTAAAGATATTTGTAAAAATTATTCGGATTTATGTATAATAGAATATTTCAATATAAAGGATAAAGGTTATTTTACCGAATATTAGCAAACATTATAAATCAAAAATTGTCAAGTCAACATTTAATTGAATTTTTTAAATTATTTCATTTTCATTTGTGAATTTAAACAATGTAATAAGGTGATATCATTGGTAATGGTAATAATACTAATATTAATGCAACAATACTATACGTGATTATACAAATTAATGTTAAAGGCATTGAAAAAATAGAACTCTTATTTTGTTATACAACTTATCAACCATGAGTGGAATGTTAGCAGGTAGATAAATAGCATATTAAATAAAGTTCCATACGTTGCAAAATTAATTCAATTTACATATTTTAAACGACAACACCTCTTTTTAGGTTAAATCATGGACACCTTAATAATAGTGTCTATGCTATTATTATTATCGATACTATTATTAAGGTGTCCATGGTTAAATAGTCAGAAACAAAAATACACACAAGGAAACTAAATATACCTTTTTGCACTTAGCTAAATGCTAAGAGTATAATTTTTCAAGTATAAAGGTCACTCTTAAAAACGAATTTACTTGTCACAAACGTTTTAACCTCTCTAAAAAGCTTTTCATTTAAGAGCTAATCATTCACAGTATAAATGTTGACGTCACTTGAAGCTTTGGAATCCATATAAATAATATACACATACACGGGCAATATATTCAATTCTACATACAATAGAGGTTTATTATGAGGAGTATACTTTTCACATATAATTATATATGTATACATATAGACTAAGTCAATTGAACTCAAAGATCAATTCAGGAAGAATAAAACACGAAATTCATTATTGAATGATTATACAATTTCAGCTATACTCATCTGAACGTCATAATTGGCACTAAACATTTCTTTTCAATCAAGTATAAACCAACAGTTTCAACAAAAGAAAGAAAAACGTATTAAAATTTTCGGATACGGACGTTTATTGAAAGTGTATAAACGTACGAGGTTTTTTCCGTGGGCTGCTTCGCAATACTCCGAATTACCTACTCATTATTATTACTTAATACTCTAAATTATCCAAAATTATAATACCTTATTATATTATCTTAATTTTTAACGTTCAATACTGTGCTAGTTTGCATATATATTTAGTTACTATTAGCTGTGCTTGACAAAACCCACGCGTGCGAAACATTGTACGTTTATACACCTTCAATAAACGTCTGTATCCGAAGACTTTAATACGTTTTCTTTCTTTTATAATTAATTTCGTATATGTGAATATACTAAATAAATCTTCGTCTCAACAAATGTATCGTTTATATGAAAATTTAATAATCAGGAAAACTAATAACTTATAGGTATAATCGCATTTATACTTACAAATGGAGAAACAATTTTTAGTTGTATTTAAAAAAAATGTTAGATAGCTTGTAATATAGAAGGTAAGCTACCCACAACAAAGAGAAATATTAATTTAAACTAGTTTTATTGAGCACATGTAATAAAGCAGAATTGGAGTGTAGAACTTAAAGTGGACTTTATAGAATCGCTCTCCTATTTCTTATAAATCAAACAAATGAAATTCTAGATAACTGACACCTCTATGCAATGTTTTGTTATAAATCAAACAATATACATATATAGTAAAAGTGAAGCTTTCGATTATTTCGAGTGCACTATATTTGAACAATTGAATATAGTATTTACAAAAGAAACCAACTGCAAATACATTAGATTTATTTCAATAATGCTCTAAATTACTAGAAGCTCCCATAGAATTCATTCTACTATAGGAATAATTTTTACCATGCTTTATAGTATTAAACAACACCTACACATTATTTAGCAAATCCCACTATACTATAGAATTGAAAGCAAAAGTAGTTAGTTAAAAAGTGTAACGTATGATGGTGTATATTAATATGGAAATCACATGTAAAACGGTGTGAACATGAATCAATGGTATATGATACAAGATTTAAGCTATATAAATTGTCCAAGGCAATTTTTGAACAGAATTTAAAAAATAATTATGCGACGATTCCAAATAATGTGTTTAATTCATTTAATTAAAACTTTATAAAAAATCATAAGTTTAATTAAATAAATTTCAAGCCTTTTCTTTAAAAAATTGCTAACTTAAAAATATATAATAAAAATTAGGTTGAAATAATCTTTGAATCATTGAATTTTTATATTTCTACTTACGATACTAAAGTAATTAAAATAATCTTTAAAATAAATACTTTTTATAAAAACAAATATAAAAAATCTAATATTAATCTAAATGATCATAATATATTTAAAGTTCATTAGTTCTTACTCATTTTCTTGGTCTTTTCATTGCCAGCTTCTGAATGACATATCCCATTGCTCTTCTCATGTAATTTTTTGCTCATTGTGAAGAAAGTAGCCAAAATAAAGATTAGCAACTTAGATTATAATCGAAAACAGCTAGCTTCAACGGGAAAAATTATATTTAAATCCGTCAGAAATAGAACAACCCAGTAAAAGGACTGAGTGAATATGAGATGTTTTTCGATTATTTACACAGACACCGAAAGTGTTTCATTGACAAATGATAACAACAGATAGCTTGAACCCGACGTTTTCAAATGTACTACAACAAATGAATCCGTATTCAATAGTCACACGCAACTGCAGGTATTGACAGAATAAGAAGGTTAATACTCAGAGAACAGTCTGAGAACCAATTTTTTTTCAACAGCTAGAGTCCTGCTTTGATACTCTTGTAGTTAAATATTGTTAGTTAGTTTGTTTGTATTATCAGCAAGGAGAAGAAAGCAGTAGTGAAATTTACTACCACAATGAATTAAATAAGAAATGAGCAACGCGCACCACCACGACAATAAAAATAGACGTGAGCTTCAGGGTTTACCAAGAAGGTGCTATTACAGTATGTTACTGTATGGTGAGAGATAGAGGCCGGGTGTTTGCTTGTTTTCTAAATACACTTGCTAGTAATTCAGTACATCGGATTGGTTGGAATTCATCAACCAATCAAACGGCAAATTTTAATTAAATTTCTCATTTTGGCACCTCAATTCAGTGTAAACAACTTAGTTTACTGACAGTATACTAAACACCAAATTGAATTTGTAGATCAACGGATCAACTTTTATGTTTTAAACAAAAAATAATGCAGGTACTTGAACGGTGATTAATATTTAAGTATTTTCAAAATGTTAATATTCTCATCCTTAGTTATATCAATATTTAGTCAATATTTTTATAATTTATAATTTTTAGCATTTATTAATTATTATTAGCATTAGATTTTAAGTGAAATTTTAATAAATATCAGTCAAGTGTTGTTAAAATAAATATTACAAATATATCAAATATCTTTTCTAAAGGATATCATGATAAAGTAATCAATCAATGTTAATTTCATTAATATAAGCTAAACAAAACAAAGCAATCGATAAAAAAATTGTAAAACTGCAAAGGATTACAAAAAATACATGATTTAAATGAGTTTTCAAAATGTAATATTTTCATGCGGCAAACCAAATTTAAAATATATTTACTGACAGTATACTAAACACCAATTGAATTTGTAGATCATCGGATCAGTAAATGTTTTAAGAAAAATAATGTACTTGGTGATTAATATTTAAAAGTTATAATTGTCTGATGAAGTATACTTTAAATATATTTAATGCTAAAATGT
Source organism: Invenusta paracnida (assembly GCA_036023295.1). Taxonomy (NCBI): domain Eukaryota; kingdom Metazoa; phylum Platyhelminthes; order Proseriata; family Coelogynoporidae; genus Invenusta; species Invenusta paracnida. Next base: position 13,225 of record JAYRBW010097070.1, on the reverse strand, counting down.
TTCTTTAACAAATTTACCATTTAAAATCTATTTATATTGTATATATTATATACACCCTTTACATTATACTGCATGCCACCAATTGAGAAATATTCAATTCGATCATTGTTATTATTAACAAATATATGAGAGTGAAATAACTGTAAATTGTGGAAGCTCAAACATAGAGAAAAACATATTTTAAATAAAATTTAAACAGATTAATTTCAAATAAGCATATTACTCATTAAAATATTGTTCAACAGTATAACTAAAACAGAACACATCTGTAAGCGGAAGTAGTCTCAAAATATTAATAATATTCTAATTCTTATACGAATATTTACGCAACTTATTTTTTTAAATAATTTTTAGCAGTTATTAATTATTATTAGCGTTAGATTTTAAGTGAAATTTTAATAAATATCAGTATTGTTAAAATAATAAATATTACAAATATATCAAAGATTAAAAAAAAAAGATATCATGATAAAGTAATCAATCAATATAAATTTCATTAATATAAGGTAATAAAATAAAGCAATCAATCGAAAATTTGTAAAATGGCAAAAGAATATTATAAAATTACACGATTTAAATCACTTTTTTATTTTTAATATCATGAAATATATCATAATTTTGCTAATTCTGTGATACACAGAGAAATGTTGTGATATTTTAAATCAATGATTCTGCTAAAAAATATACACTAACATATATATAATATTGAGCGTTAAATTTATATATATATATATATAGGTACATAAAATTATCATATTAAAACATAATTACAAAATGTGTTGAATTGATGGCAAATATATTCAAAATAACAACGTATTGCATTACATCTTTCAAGTTACTTCCAATATTATAAATAAAATATTGTAAATATACTACAAAATATCCAACTTGAAGTATAATGAAACAGTTGCAGACCTAGGTATATAGAAATTATTACCACGTCCGATGAGATACATCGACACAAAATCAAATGAAATGGGAGAAATTATTCTATTTAAGGAGTAACTTAAGTACGTGTATAATTGGATTCATTTCTATGTATATACATATATATAGAACAAGTATCGACAGACATAAACAAAGAGTAAATTATAAAGCTAGGATTAATACAGGGATATTATATGCATTTAGGTTATTATAATAATACGCAGAGAATTTGAGTAAATTAGAAGGCAGACTGAAGACGCAGAAAATTGGAAATAAAACCAAACAGACTTATATGCAGTTTTTTAACTATTTCCTTTTTATTATTCACAAATATAACATTAACTCAACCTTTAACGAATTGTATAAAATCAATCACATAAACAATAGTATAAGAAAGTATAGTCGTAAGGGGGTGTATCATGGGAAAAATTATTATACATGCAACAAAAGTATATGCAAGATGCAATGAAACATATAGGCAAATGTTTATTTTCTATTAAATATAAAATATCGCAGTGGGAGTAAAAGAATATGTTTAAAACTAAAAAGTGAGTATAGGAATAAAGATCCAAATAAGGTGTTATAGATATGCAATATAGGAAGGTGCTAATAAATCCTATTATGGAACAAAACAACCCTGAATTCTAAACGCTAAATATGTTTTTATAAGTATTGCTCTGGGAAATACAAAATTAGAAACAATATTAAAATATAACGACAAGCATCAAAGATATATCATAATTCTCAAGAGTCCATTATATAAGTAAACCTTTGTGGCAAAAAAAGTAAATTTAAGTTTTATAAATATAGGTATAGGTATACTTCAGACCTAAAGTGTATGTATGGGTTTATTTCTAAACTGAATTACTGTCTAGACCTCAAACAGGAAGAGGAGACAGGCAAAATTCATTAACTGTATCAAGCTTAAAAATATATATATAAATAGATGGTAGAGTTAATAGTATGAATGGAATATATAATAGGTAAATAAATTCTACTTACTATGGACTCACATATATATCATAAGAATTGGGCGGATAGCACCTATATTAATTATTATATATAGAAAGTATTGTCCTATACATAAATATTAATAACTTAAGTGTTTTTCTCGTGAGGATACTATAAAATGACAACAGTTCAGAATAACCGCAGTTATACTCTATTTTCCTGAATTAGTTTTTACCAATTAGGTATAAATAGGAAATAATTGATTTTGTCTCAACATAAACAGTTTCAATAATATTCATATAAAGTTCTCTTATAGTGTTTAATATATAAGAACTTAAAAAGTAACGAAAAGAAAAATCGTGCTTAAAGTAAGTTGACATCATCGTAGAAACTGGAAATATACATTATGTATGAAATATCTTTCAATATCAATGTAAATAGATTTAATAGATTTAAATAAAAAGTATATTCTAATAGCGAAGAATATTTTACATCTACAAAATACTTATATACATATATATATAGTGAATTTATTCCAGTTATTTTATAATAAAATGTAGAGAATGATATCGTATTATTCGATCCCCTTTATGTATGACGTCAAATTTGTTGTACTGGAGAGTTCATGACTTCTATTTACTTAATAATGTTGCTCTCCGTCAGTGTCTAATTTACTTAATTGTTCAATAATATATAATCAATATTTTTATTATAACACAACGCAATTTACATAATATATGGTAGAAAATTAGAACAGAACAACAAATAATGGATGTAACGGTGGTCAAGAACTTTGTGTAGTTAAAATAATAACTTTTGGATTATGCTCTTGTTTTTTTATATACAATTATTCTATTTAAGGAGTAACTTTAATTTTTGATCCTACAATAAAACAAATATAAAAAGTATATATGTACATCAAAACGGTTCAGTTTTGTGACAATTAGTTATTATTTTTATATATTCATAAAACTTGCGTTGTCACTAACCAAGTAAGATCATATAAAAACAAAAATCCTTCTAAAATAGTTTTAAAATCAAAATGGAACATTGTATATATTTTAAACTGCTCAGGCTAGCAAACTTATAACGAAAACGATTTAATATTTCGCAAATAAAATTAACTTCATGCCGATACAGAAATTATCTGCTTTCAATTTAATCCAAAATAAATCATAGGGCTACTTTAAATTTTCCTACAAAAGGTCATTCACCTACATACCTATAAAATTAAAATCCAGTATTGCATTGGGGACTTAAGTAGGGCGGGCAAACAGAAGTTTAGTGTATAGGTACTTAGCTAAAGGTAAAAGGCCTGGAATTCCATTTTTTGCGAAATGAACTGTATACTGCCACTTAATGATTGATTTATTTCTATACATTAAGCTCATCGTTAAATTATAGGGGAGAAAAAGTGTGGCAGAGCGACAATTTCGCCCAAGCACCTACCCCTTCTACCTATATGTATCAACCAGTATTTGAAGTTTCTACCTACAATTGAGAAATTCTGACTTATGGAATACAATATTAAAGAAAGAGGTATTGAAATTTTGGACCCCCTCAACTGGCTAAGTATCCCACAAGTGGATCATAATTGATAATCTCACGAGACTCCGAGGAAAAAAAGAGAGACGGATTTTCTCCTTCGGTATTTCTTTTTAACTTCGAAAGAAAGCATATAGAAACCAAAAAAATATAATGTCACATAACAATTTGACACAGGTAAGCACATATATAATATATCTAAAGAAAGATTTGTGGCATATGTCGGTATGATATATGCCGTATGATAAAAGAATCAATATTTATTGTTAGTAAGTAATATAGAACTCTATATTCCCAATATACATGATTTTAGACAATTAATTAACAAAGAATACAAATAAAGTTAAAACCAAAAAATGATTTTTGTCTCTGATTAAATCGGAAGATAAAGCTGAGTACGTTTATGCAATATGTCAACTTATATAAGTAATATATGTATAACAGTAAATTATCCCTTTTTTCGGTGTTTTACAAAATATTGTCGGATATCTTAAATTAAAATTTTTGAAATCATTATCTATTAATTACAAACATTATATATAACTATAAGTACAAAAAAACTTCATTATACATAAATATTACTTGAAATATATATTACGCATATCATATATGACAATTATTCAAAAATACTCTTCTGTGAAAAAACTAAAGTAACACAAGATAACAATTCTCAAGCGCATTAAAATGGTTTGTTTTTTAAATAAATTATTTTCTTAAAAATACCGTTTAAAACGCATGTAAACAATATAGTAAGTATTTTTTAAATAAAATTAATAATAAACAAATATTACCAAGATTCCAGTATAGAATTTATAAATGGTTATGAATAAATGAAGTACTAAGCGAAATTAGCATCATTTTTAACCTGATTTTTGTTTCTTCTCAACATTCGATGAGGCCTATTATAAAGCTGACCATCAATAAAAAATAATACAAAAGATAACCAAAATTAAAAAAATTGTATAAAAAAGATTTTGAGTCAATTTACTTTTGCTTCACATGGAAAAACTATATTCTCCTCGATATGTATATAAAACAGAGGTTATATTTAATTACTATACACAGTTATATTGGAAGTATATAACCTATAGGTATATACTCTATCTTATCCGGTGTACTTAATTCATTGGAATACTGTTCTAAGTGGATTAGGCAGTTATAATGTAATAAAATCTGATTTTATCTAAAGCTATATTATAATGGTAAATCGACGGTCTGCAAATAAATTAATCTAATTTTGAATTAATGTATAATAAAAGATGTACCTATACTTATGACTCTGGCATACTTAAATGCATTTTGTGATGGCGCATAACTACTTTTTATTATGAAATAACCCTGCAATAAATAAAAAATCGACTTTGTTGTTATAAGCGATAAAACTGTATTAAGTTCGAGAATAATAAAACAAACAATTCATTATAAAACGAATTATAAAGAGTATCTACTGAAAAGGAATTTGAATGGAATTATGGGGGGTGAATGAATTTAATTATGGTTTCATAGACGTAGATGGTCTGGCGGCTGCTACACATGGCACATCAAAATGTATAACATGAAATTCGCATCTATGAAACACATGTAGGTACTCCATCGTATGCATAATATACGAAATTTCAAAAGTATATCACTCATGGTATGGCGAAGGAATTTGGATCACTTGAACCACTCGCATAAATCCAATTTTGATTTACAGCTACATATAAAAACTTAAACTACAGAATACAGTACAAATATAACCCTCACGTGTAAAAAGTTCGGCAATTTTCTCAAGATAAATAAACAGATTTCAAGATGATAAGATAGAAGTATGAGTGCTAGCGTGTTACTTGTAGCCGCATCATCTGCGCCATATAAAACACAGAGAATCACTTTCCCCCTCAGTTCACACATTTCGTAGAGAAATTAATGAAACGCTATAGCAAAAATATTTCTGGAGATATCTAAACATGCTATTCTCATTTTCAACTTTCGGAGGTTGCAAAGTGGAGGTTAGTCTATTCTATAAAATGACGTTGTTGCTAAGGACAAGAAAACATCTTGACGACACAAGGTCACTTGCACTGCGTTGATTTATAACTTTCATACTTTCAATCAAACCACAAGAAGACAAGGAACAGATGGAGGACAGGTACAGCATAACTCGAAATTTGTGACGAATTCTGTGACCTTGGGTTTCCTAATATACAGTGCATTATAAGATCGCGGTATCCTTCAAAAACATATGAAATTCTACAGATAAGTATAGAGAAGCATTCTTGTATATACTATTATGGTGTGCTAATTCTAAATAAATATACAAACTGAAATACGTATGCAGGTAAAGAGCGATGAGATATAACTTTTTAAACAATTTTTCTAAAATATCATCATAAGTAGCTCATTTTATGAGCATACGTGCAAGTAAAAGTTTAAACAAAAAATGACAAAATTTAAGTTCATTTGGATTCATTTAGTAAAATATATCTTTACAATAAGTTTGTATTGTAGGTCCTCTTAGCTATAGACTATTATGTGGTAAGATATTTTGTATATTTAATTGATATAATTATTAAACAATAAAGAGTTTATTAAAATATATTTCACAAATAATTCTTAAATTTCAAAACTTTTCAAGTCTTTCCATAAGAACATTTTGAACCAAAATGTTTTCGTATTTCATATAATGATTTAAAACTTTCTTTTGGTTGCTTATTTAGGTGAGATAATAAGTTTTTCAAATGTTAGTCACGAATCATGTTTTCGGCACACAACAATGTTTATTATTATAGAACATACAAAAAGAAATCGATATACTATGAAATATTGAGGCTATTATACATACATTGTGCATATACATATTAGGTACGCATAGACAATTCTACTCAAGAATGAACTATAAACATTGCGAGATTGAATATATTATGAACATACTTGTCTAAAATACCCCCCAGCTATTTAATAATAAGAAGAAAGCGTCAATGTGCCTATGCTTAGCAAAGATCACACAAAATATTGCATGACTGGTAATGATTGAGAACAACCAGCTTTGGAAAAATAAACCGAACCATGTGCCGGCCGATTTCTAATAGAATTCCGCGAGAAAGCCTCTTTAAGGAGAAAAAAGCTTTGAGGCATATATTACATTATGTCTATGTCTACACAGCATCTTGTCATATTCCCCTTAAAATAATATAACGAGCATATACATTGCTGTTTTAAAACTAATGAGAAACTGAGATTTCGATTTGTGGCCACACTTTAGCTGTCAATATATTAAACGAATTTTAGATAGGATAGGGAGGGAGGTAATATTGTATATATACTTTAAATAAAAATAAAAACAAATAGAGTTTTAGTAAAAGCAAATTAAACAGGGGCATAATGAATGAAAAATCATGCCGACAAATTGAAATCTGTGACACTACGCACATTTTTATAAAATGTATGTTACACTGATGGAATTCAATAAACATGTACAAAAATAGAGGACTACAACTTTGAAAACAACATAATACGATCAACAACAATCTGCAAAAAAAAGTTGTTATCAACAATTCCCAACTTTAATGTGAAACTTGAGTTGCACAAAAAACATCACTTTCAAGCAAAAAAAGTGTCTTTTTACATGTTAACCTACCCTTTTCTTCCTGAGCGTCTAAAATAAATACAGTTGTGAATACAGCAACGAGTTACACAAATATATTTAATTTTAAATTTAATAGTATACTTCGATTGAGGCATATACATCGATAAAGTACATGTAAGACAATTTATGATTAAAATACACTTCCTAGTCAGAAATTGCCCTCAAATTGAGTTTGTAGAAATAAAACAAATGTATTACTAATTATGAACAATAATACATTTGTTCTATTTAACAATAGCAACTATAATTATTAAATAAATATTAATACTAATAACGCAAAAGTACACTATTTAGTTTAGTACATGCTATATATATTTTAAAAGAGAATACAAAATTAATTTGAAAAATAATAATAGTTCTCCAACGAACGATATAACGCGTATTCTAAGCTTCTACTGTTCAATCTATCTTTATTGTAAAATGCAATCCGATAAAAGACTTACAATAAGAGAAGATTAACTATTGTTCTAGAAAAGTAAAAAAGACTTACGTTTCAGTTGAGGATCGTCCTGTAAAGCAAGAACAAGAGGAGGTGAATATTTTACGGTCAAGGTCAATGCGACGAAAAGTAAGATTACCATAGTACAGTATACTTTAGTTTCCTATATCTTTCACAATAAAAATATACCTACATCATTGCACGTATTTATTTAAAGAGATACTCTTTCGAAGAAGGATAGTTTAATAACAATTGATCTTTTAAAAATATATTTATTGAATTTATAATACTGAAAGTAACAAAGTTAGGTTCATTTTTTTAAATCATGGAAGTTTAAAAAAAATTTTAACAATTAGCATTTATTAATTACAAAAAATTATCCATATATGTTTAAAAAGATATATATATATATGTATATAGAAAATAATACTATTTATGTATATGAGGTATTTATATTAAGTAAAACTATCAGTACAAGCGGGCAATCTTGTCTTGCAGTTGTCTTTTGCTTTCGACTACCGGTTGATTTTCTTCTATTGTTGTACCAATTGTTGTTACTTCATGTAAAAATATTTCTATAAATGATTGTCTAGAAGGAATTCAATTTACAATTTCAGCATGACTTAAATGAAATAAAACATTTTGTATATGTCTATGTATAAAAAAGACAAAAAAAATTAAAAATTCCTTTCTAAAATTTTCTTAAAATCTGACAATTTCAAAAAACAAACTATTTTTACATAACAGAGCTAAAATTAAAATTTTACACTTAAGAAATCTTATAGTTAGCAAGACTCTGGCAAGAAATGTAATAGCTATAATGCATTGTCAGTACGCAATATGCTTGCCACGGAGCCCGAAAACGGTGAACCGGTTATTGTTTCATCCGGGGTGCTGACAGGACTGTCAACAAAACTCGTTCTGTCAACAAAATCTGACTATGCGTATGGAAACGGTAGGACGTGACGAAACACGCATGACCGACTGTTTCAATGTTGCTGTCATGTTGCACAATCTTCAAGCAAGTAGAAATATTAGCTACACTGTTAGACTGAAAGTCTACTATACAACTTTTAATTAAATCTTCGCAGCGGGAGTCTCTTGTAAACTACTTTTAGTTAGGTTCTCAATATTTTCGTTGCATTAAATCACGACGTGAGTAGAGAGGCGATTATTATTTAATTGCTAAATGTAACTAAATATTGCACAAATCAGGGAAAAGTCAGAGCATGAACTACTGAAACCATATTACTATGTAAACACAAATTATCTATTATATAATTCATAAAGTACAACTAAGAAAGACAATAATCGGAAAGTTTAACTTACTTTTAAAATATTATTCTGAAAGTGTTACGCAAGTATTTAAATGTTAATCGTTGCCAGTTTGAATAATTTTTGTAATTTAGTCAAACTGGCAACGATTAACGTATAGTTAATAATTTAAAAATATTTACTTCTATAAAGTCACATTATATTTTGAAAGTAAGTTAAACTGTTTTCGAGTTATTTTCTTTCTTACTTTTATTTTATAAATTTATAATTAATCTATCGTGTCACTACTCATACAATTTATACAAGTAGAATATCTCAAAAATATTAAAAACTATGTACTAAAAAATGGGATTATTAGAATAAAGTATTTTAATAATAATACAATACAAAAATATAGTCGAAATCACAAAATTATGTCAAATATAACTTACTCCATAAATTTAAGCTTTAATGAACATTTCATAATTTCAATTAAAATGTAAGTATATATCATTCTCAGTTGTAAAAAGATTAGCTTAATAATAAAAACAATAACATTTATAAGACTTCGTGTACATGAAAAATGGTAATTATTATATATATACACAGTGATATTTAGTAAATTAAATACAAATGTTCTGCTTAATGAATTCATTTTATGTCCAGTATTACTAAATACAAAAACACTATTTCTAATTTGTATAATGAATAGGAGGATCAAAATGTATATTATCATAAATTTACCTGACCAGAACCATGGGAACCCCCAGAATGGGAATTCGTAGGTCCGTTCTTGTGCTTTTTGTTCGGCATTACAGCAGGAGTAAATGCGGCAGTGGTTGCGGTAGCTGTGGCAGTCTTTTCTGTAGAGCTAGAGGTTGACTTGCCAGAGGGGCCTGTTGGTGGTGCAGCCTGATTGGAAAGAACTTTGGTGCTACTACCACCGTTAGCAGTATTATTTGCCGGATTGTTTGCTGTTGAGGAGCCTTGCTGGTTTTCTGACGCCTTGGCGGCCTTGCCGGGATTACTTGAACGACACGACTGGAAATGGACGGTAAAATAAATAGCTTTTAAAGACATGTCAATAAAAATATTTGAATTTTATATTTTAACCAATAATACAGCATAGTACTCATAAGTAGTAGAAATATAATAGCAGAAGAATTAACATTTTTACAAAATATCTGTAAAAAAACCGCTGTATATATAATATAACCCAATAAAGTGATTTTTTTTATCCATTATAATATTATTAATAATAGATTTAAAAATATAATAGATACATAAAAACATATTGATTTTCCGACATATACATATTTTTAATTCTTTGAAAAAAAAAGATAATAACAGAAATGATTTAATCAGTACAATTATTTATTGACAAGAATCTCAAGACATTTTAACATATATTATATTGTACATTAAGTTCATGTGTTTTTAGAAAAACTTAGTTTGGGAATATATATATTTTACTTATGACTAATAAAAAGCTATTTATAAACCTTCTATTATTGAAGGCTTATTATTACATGGTATATGTATGATAAGCAGAACATGTATTACGTGAATTCTTTTACGAGAATTGCGCCTAGTCTTCATTAATCAAAGAAATAGAAATCAACTAGCAACCGCAATACATTATTTAGAAGAGAAGCTACTGGGTACTTAAATCAGTCAAAATAACAACAAGCAATGAGTAGACATTCGCACTAATCTGCAGGGTGTTTTGTCATCTATTTAAAGGACATTAGTAGCTAACACTTCAATATTTCTCAGTTAACAAATCCCTCTTCGTCTTCATATCTTCCCATTCTTGTTCTTCTTTTTCTACTTCAGTAATCAAAGACATCCGACTAACCCCTCCCCCCCCCCACCTGTCTTCTGACTTGCATGCATTTTCATCCCAAATATAACAAACTTTTTCGCATCACCGCATCATATTCAGTATGTGAAAACGCACACAAGGTATAAAACTAGTACACATGCTAAAATTCAGGTACTTAAAAAGATTCGATCCTCTTTATAGTTTATTCCTACGATCCCTGAGACATCCCATTCTTTGTCATATCCCACAACATAACTCCAACGCTTCTGTTGCCTTCAATTTAAGACTAAAATGAAAGAAGAATCGAATAAAATCGAAGGTTGCAGTTGTGCTCTTCACTCTTCTTTTAGATCCCTTTTCACTCCGTCTGACCAAAGATTAGAACCCCCTAAATATTATAGAAAAACAGAAATTCAACAGCGCTAAAGGACCGCTTGTTCAATTCATTCTAGTCTATAGGTTTCAGCAAATATTCGTTTCTCTGCGAACTAGAAAGTTGATTATCCCGGACAGTATTGTTGAGCTATGTTCCAACATCATCATCCACAAAAGTCAGTCGTTCGTCTCATTCTAAGCATTTCGGTCGATAAATTCTCAACCTTCATCGTCGAGGCTATAGAAAGCTTTTATATGGCTTATTTGTTTGCAGCAAAATTAAATTTGATTCCTATTTAGCCAATTAATTAGTGGCACAGGTAGTTAATGTAGAAACTCGAATAATGAACCAAATAGCCCTACCCTATTACATTTATCTAATTACTCATATAGATGCGGTAGACCTACGTTTGTGGAGGCCATAAATTACATGTATATTCGATACTCTAATCGAGACATTATTTTATGTGCTTTATATATATGTACATAGTTCATACCAAAAAAGATAAGTTAAAAAATTAATATGTGAAACACGCAAAAGAAAACGAGTAAATCTAAAGTAGTTGAAATAAAAAATAAGACTATAATACTTAAAAGAACGAATTAAAATAAAAGTATATTTATAGAGATACGCATATTGAAAATAAGTCATCTAAGTTATGATATATGTATGTGATTTTGATGTAAGACATTTTAAAAATTGATATCTAAAGTTGATAGGAATAGTAATACTTGTAATAGAAGCCAAACATATAACAATACAGATAAAAAATAATTATGTTGTCTTAAATATTGCAAAAGTCTTCAAAACATATATCATGTATACACGACATTGATGCGATATAATGCATAACAATCTGTATTATGTATTACTTATTCATTACGGCATCTTATATTTCCAGAAACTATTCAAAGTTGCTTAAAAATTACACGAAAATATTCTTACTGTCTACATCCTTTATATAGCTACAAATCAAAGGTTGAACTAAAATAAAGTAATTTTATTATTTCCAAATAATATTATTGCGTGATAAATAATATAAAAATACTAACAATGCAAGTTCATCAAATATAAAAATATTCAATTTGAAATGCTTCTAAACTATTACTTTTATTAATGTTTTTTAACAACCATCATTTTAGCTATAGCTATTATGGACTAAAGAATATAAATATACAGTATGGTAAAATAAAGAGTTTGTTTGGTTATTTTATTATCAAACATTAGAAATTATTTCAACAAAAATATAGACCAAAAGAATAAAATGTAAATGAAAATGACAATTTGATAGTGCAAATTAAATTACATAATAATGTTCACTTAGATAAAAAGAACTTTCGCTTAGACAGCCTATCTCCTCTAAATCAGTATAGGAAACTAAATATACTATAAAAGCTATAATAGTAAGTTACAACATACATATCGATTTTTTTTTCACTGTGTACATAAATAATGAACCATGACGAGAAGACAAACTGTTAATAAAAACACTGAAGATTTATACCTAAATATAAACCCATAGACAGAATATACTAAGGTTTTCTCGTGTAGCTCCATTAAAACATATTTAATGAATCAACTATACATGTATATATGCTGAAATATCCTTGCAATGTAATACAATATGAAAAACAGTCCTAAATAGCATTCAAATAATACAGTCATTTCCGTTAAATCTTATACACGTGTTTCAGATACACATATCAAGACATGTAAATTAAAGAGACTATATAGAGACACTTGTAATTGTTTCATTTACTTTTGTCAAATAACATTACATCTTTCTTATGTTGTACATTTCAGATATATATATATATATTCAGATTTCGTTCTTAATTTCTAAAGACTTCAAGAGTTAAGATTTAAAAAATATATCTAACTATAATATATTATAAATATTTTAATATTATCTATAGATAAGTACAGTTTTGTTGTCAATGCTATAAATATATACAAAAAACATCTCGATTAATTGTCTATACGTAATGTATGTAATAGTAATTTAAATACAAATATAAAAACAAAAATCCAATAAAATATTAAACTAATTATACATTTAAGCAAGAAATATATTTAGAGTTTTTAATGAATTCATTTTGTTTATTTTTATAGTATATAATAGAATTATGAATATAAAATGCCAGATATTAATGAATAAAAGGTTATCCATTATTACCTTTTTATCTACATATAGGGGGTTTCAAAAAAAATTGCCGTTTTCAAATTCCAAAATTTATTATTAGATACAAAAATTGCCAAAAACAAACATTATCAATATAT
>JAYRBW010097059.1:0-20240 GCA_036023295.1 Invenusta paracnida | reverse complement strand
TTTAGCTTTAATTTAATGTATTCCACGACTTTTTTGACCTTATAGTTCAAAAGTTGAAAACGGAGCTGAGTATGGAGCTGAGTGCGGAGAAAAGGTTTAATACGTTAAAAGATGAGTAAAACATACTTTTTTATATTTAAAAAATGTATATCTCAATCAAATCAACGACACTCTGATTCGGGTACTGAATAATTTCGTTCAATAATTCACAAAAGTACAATAAATTGTTTTTATTTCTGAAATCATTTGTTTATATTAAATAAATAAATACATTTTTAATGATAATAATTCATATTTTCTCATTATTTCATGGAGTAATATAATTCTAATATTATGATTAATAATAATGATGATATGAAATTAAAAATAAAATGTTTGGTCATATTTCAATAGAATATGTTTTAAAACATCTTTGTTTAACTACAAGTGAAGTTAAATTCTATGAAGAATTTTAAACATTATAGGGGGTCTTATGAGCTCCCACCCACCAGGATATTGATGCGCAAAAATCCCAGCATAGAACTAGGGTTAAAAAGCCCCCAAATGTCAATTTAAAATACACTATATAATAATTATTTTTATTTTTATTCAATTGTTAGTAAAACAAAACTCTTCAAATCTGTCTAAACAAGCCAAACAATTATATATAAATGAAATGTTGAATTTTATATTCTGCAATTTAATCTTAATGAAGTAAAATTTTTATAATCATACTGTTACTTTCTTATTATGGGTTTTTTTAATCTTTTGTCAACATTTAGATTTTCTAAAACAATATGTTTTACTAACGAGTGAGTCACAAATATTGTAATCATGAATATATTTCAATTTCAATGGTATTAAAGCTTAGTTTCAGTAGTTTGCTTATTAACTTAACAAAAACGCGGTTTATTTTAAATCGAATATTACATTGAGCTGACCCGCGTAAAAATTGTAATGTTTGAAACTTATAATATGTAACTACACCATTAAATCTTATAAATAAATGGTAATCTAATACGCAAATGTAGTTTGAAAATTAGAGGTGTCATTCGGGCTGTATAATAAATATCAGTAATTTTTTTAACTTTTCCTTATATAAGATGGCATAAATTATTGATTGTGATATATGATTGATAAATATCAACATGTGATATCATAAATATATTTATTTAAATAATGCACTGAAATACTGTTAGCCATATTGTATACTCTATGAGCCATATTATACATTCTAATTCTTTGTACCGAAATAAGAAATGTATGTTATATGATATTTAAAAATATAAAAATATTTACATTATAAACTATTTATTGGTAGTATTTACTAACAACTAATTAGAATATCAATATTCTATATATATTTTAAATCTACTCATGGTAACATTCCGTAAATGGAAGAATTTGATGATCACAGCGTTCTAAGGTTCTAGGAGCGATTTTAATTTTCTGCTCTCTGTACGTCTCAAGTTCAGATATAGTCACCATTGTGCAAAAGAGATAAGTTATTTTCTGGTATTGGGACATTAGATGACGTACGATAAGGTCTTGATCAAGCTCTTTACGTTCTACAAGAAAGGGGATTAAATCATCTTGTACTTCAAAATTAACTAATTCTAACAGGGCGTTTCTGAGGCTGTAGTCAAAAATGATGGCTGCCCAAACAGTATCTTCTTTGAGAGGAATGGGAGCTCTCACTTTTTTTATCAATGTGACATCTCTGAGGTAATCAATATTGAATCGCTTATCAAAGCTTGGAATAATGCCAAAACCTTTTTTGTAATTGTATCGTTCTGTCAGCTTATTGACAGCCGTCTGTAGAGCTCGGAAAAAAATAAAATGTAACTTGATCCACACGGGAGTTGTTTCAATAGATATAAAAATGGGATCTTGTGGCCCAATTGTGTAAAGTCGGACAAGTTCACTTTTAAAAGGTCGTATGCAAAGGGGTATGTTTACACTCTTTGAACGATAACGAAATGTGGGCGTCTCCATTTTTGCCCTCACTTCACACATTCTGGTTCGATATATGACATGTGACGGCCTCCTTTCAGTATTTGTTCGAGGACGAGTCACTTTCTTGTCTCGGGTAAACATATAAGGCGCTCTGGCGGTGTCCGGTCTACCATATATAGTCTTGAAACTTCCAGTTATATGAGCAAACACGCTTAGTATCCTTTGGAGAACCTTTTGTTCAGATAATGTCATTCTCTCGGGAAGTTTTATGGCGACATATTTGGCATCTTCAAAAGTTTCGCAAAATGCATCGGGGACCACGAGGGCATTATCATCGGATATTACGATAGGGGAGATGGCACGTGCCAGGGGATAGACCCATTTTCCCACTCGTATGTAACCCAACACTGGGTCTTTATCGTCGGGATATTCCATGGCGACGACTGTTAAAGTATAGTGACCAACTATAGCAGCCACCCGTCCTGAAACTAAAATAACATACATGTAAACTCCCCGAATACGAATTAATTCTTTACCTTCGGCGGTACGAACACCAAAGCAATCATTTCGAAGCATTTTCTATGCAAAAGAATTGGATATTTTTCAGCTAAATAAAATTGTTAAATAATATTTTCTGATGATATATTGAGTTTATTTTAAATTAAAATTGATCTAAATCTTAATTTATAATTGATTTATTATTGAAAAAAGTTATGAATTGTAGGTGTATTTATTTAAAATATTGAATCACAATTTAGAGAATTTTTATTTTAAAAATGCTTGCAAACCAATCATTCGATAATCAAAATTATTGAATGTAAAAACAAGGAATAATGCAAATATTAAATTGATATAAACTGTAATAATTGTATAATAATTCAAATTTTGGCAGTATTTTAGTGGAGGCAAGCGTAATGCTAAATAGTGATAGTCTGTGAAACTTCGTGTAAGAAAGCAGTTTTTTCATGATTATGCTAGCAAAGGGTCCTAGAAGAGAAGATTTTTTTTGCTATACGATCTTGTATATGTACAAAAAAATATGTTTGAAGGTCACCTGATAAAGTCCTAGGCTATTTATCTTAATTATTAACATATATTTATTTTCCCCCACAATGTAGAAACCACTGTTTGAAAATAGATTCTTATAATGCCCGAGGAATCTCTTAAATTTATGGAGGTTTAGACTAGCTTTTTTAGGCCCTCAATTGTGGAAACGAGGTGACCCCCAGGCCATTCAACTTCCCGCCCCCTGGCGTCGCCACTGAGCCCGCAGGTCATCTCTGTACGTGACTGAAGGGACAGCCTGTCAGTTGTACAGTCGCCAATTATGTCAAGTGATGGAGGGATTTCAATTTATCGTGAAAGACGTAGTCTTAGTACAATGTTTACTTTGATTGAAGGCGCCCTATGGGGAATTTTCTCTGTGCACATTTTCAATATTATTTATCCTACCTACACAGCAAATCATTCTGAGAGCTTTTAAAATACCTCGTCCTCCAGTGCCCCCAAAGTCGGAGATACTCGTTAAAAGGCTCGTACTGCTTATATAGTCTTAACTGCCTAATGTGTTATATCTTCGATGCCAAGTTTGTAAACATTATTTTATGCTACAATTAGATATTCTTTTCATAAGCGATTATTTATTTGAATTAACAAAATTAGTATACATTAATATATTCCAAGTGTGGGACTAATTTTGGTGACAATCTACTCGAATTGATGGTAAAATTGTACCTACAAAATTGGTGTACAAAATGAGGGCCTATTTTTCTTAGAAATAAAATGAAGTGCTGGGGATAATGAATATCTCCCTCAAGATAGTTACATTGCTAACGTTTTTATTTAGTTTGACGATACGATGTCTTCAACTGAATATATTTCTGCCATTGCAATCAATAAATAATTTGCATTTTAATCAATAGATTTATCTATTTTTAATACAGAATGTGAAATATTTCTACAAAATGATAACTTTTACATGGATCCTTATTAAATTTCATATATTATATACATAACGGAGAGGTATAGGTTCCATCCCTCCCATTAATGGGTCAGATTATGTATGTAGCTCAAAGGATAAAGAGCGTATGTTATGTATCGAAACTATATTAAGCTTTCTAAAATTTGAATTTATTCTATATGGCTAAGCCTATCTTATATCTGCTTTATTGTAACGTTTGGCAGTGAAATAGCATATTTAGTTCCATTTTTTAATCCAAAACAGTATAAATCGATCATTTACTCTTCTGATATTGAAATAGTCCTTGTTTTACATTCCAGCATGATTTACCAAAACTGATAATAGTGCCTCCCCTATCCTCAAGAATAGACATGTCGTTTTAAATAAAAATGTATTATAATGAGTGTACGAAAACAAATGTGCACATAATTTGCTCCAAAATGTTTTGACAAATATGAAGTAATATATATATATTACTTCATATATTATAAGCAATTCTTTATACACTCTTAGAAATTTGACACTTTAATTGGATAAAGAAAATCCAAAGCTGTGAAAGAAATATTTTATTAATAAAACATATACATTCAAACATTATGCAGTATAGTACAAATACTACTAGTAATAGAATAGAATAAATTAAAAAAAAAAAAAAAGTAAAACAAGGCAATTTGTGCAGAAATGATGCATACAATTGAATATTATGTATGCTGTCAAATCAAACAATTGATTCCATTGTGAAATTCAAAAGCGCCATAAATGAAGAATTATACTAAATGAAGAACTACTTTACTTAATACGGATACTAGGATAACAAAAGAATATATGACATAATTAACAATATACATAATTGTATTTGAAAAAAGATATGGTGTGATTGATGTGGAATGAATATAATTATAAACAGCAAAATATATCACACTAAAAAATTATTGGAATGTATACACAGGTCTAAATGTGCCAAAAACTCATAAACAAAGCAACTAATAAATAGCGAATAATTAAATAGACACATAATTCATTTTAAATATGTAGCGAAAATAATCACCAACTAAACAAATTTGAAAAAGGCCTACTAAACATGTACATATCAAACATTTTTAAATTAGGTAATCATTTAACACACAATAAAAATATAAAAATAAACTTGTCCTGCAAATATCTAGCAAGAAAATATTAAAATGAAAACATCACATGTTCCAACAAAGCAAAACTCTGTATAAAATTCAATCTTTGTAACACCTTATAATATAGAAGTAATAACATTGTAATGTATAATATGCAATTTTTCCAGCAATTAAAAAAATCGTCTAATCGACAGGAACATGGTACAGGGATGAATCCTACAATGAGTAGCGTCATTTCCGTCAATGATATCAAAATATTAATATTCTATAACAATTGAACACATATAGGTTATTTCACAATATTAACTATATAAAAAGGGAGGTAAAAAGAACCCTTTATTTTGTGCATAGTGCTGAAGAGACACGAAGAAAGACAGCTTTTAGGGGCGACACTTTTAAGGGTGAGCGAGACACTCCAGACCTTGGCACAGTCGGTTTCTTTCTTCATCGTTGATGTCACAGTTGAGCGAGAGTCTGATAGAGGGTTCGGGTCGAATATGCTCGCTGTCCAGATATCTTGAGAGACGAAAATGAAATAGTGTGGAATCAATGTCACATAAAACATACCATTCCTCGATTAAAATAAACACAATTAAGCGAAGGCATGTATGCAATATATAATTAAAATGAAAAAGAAGACATCTTTATTGAAAGCTATTATTATAATTAGTATTAATGAAATATAATAATATTTACTAAAGAGTATACTAAAGAACGAATTTGCAAGGAATGTCTTTTTTCCATAAGAATGAAAAACTGTAAAGAATGAGACTAATCAATTTGTTTACAGAACGGAATAAAATAGTCTTGTATTTATTTTAAAAGCGTACACGCGAAGTAAACATTCTTTAATAGAAAAAAACATCAAAAAATAAATCTGGATGATTTGTGTATTCAAGATTTAATCTAAAACGTAGATATACATATATATGGAGCTATATAGAACTGGGGCTCCCAAAAATATTGTACCAATATTGTAATGTACTAGAATCAGATATTAATTTTCCAATTCACGTAAATAAATACCATGGTAAATCGCTTACATATAAAAGGATCTGGTTTAGTTACGAAGTAGTCAGAAGTACTCGGCCCCAGTTAATAATTAACAAATTATAGGTCATAGCGTTATTTTTTTATGTGAAGATTGTATCGAGATATTGTTATTATTTTATTGAAAATATGATTAAATATGACATAACATATATATTTTTAACTGAGACCGAATACTTCTGGGCCACTCTATAAAGAGAAACACTGAAAGAAGATCATTGTCTGTTGTTAAAACAATATGTTCAGTATTTTTATTTTACGAGAACTTGTAAACACCGCATTGCGTAATTACGTAAATAAGAAATAATCTGAACTTCCAATAATTTTTTTTCTGAAATAGCTTTAAATAACATTTTATCTGAGTATAATATAAAATAAAAATCCATTTGTTTGGTATAAATATATTTATAAATATACTATTTGCTACTTATTATACTAACAATGTTGTATTTTGAATTAGCACATTCAAAGTCGTTCAATACTCAATTTTGAAATAAATATTGTTATAATTAAATTAATTATTTTAATGCTAATACAAAATTTAAATTGGGAAATAAAAGAAAACTCTATTCTAATGGTAATACCAAAAGACATTCTGAAGTGATTTAAAATGAGACCAAGCTCAGTCTATATAGGGCATGTAGCAGGCTAAAAAAGTAAATAGAAATATATGAACAGATAAATACCACATATTAATTTATAAACAAATGGTGATATTCTAGACATGTACAATAAAGTATTTTAGCACACTAAAAATTAAATATCGAAATAGTATGGATGAATGGTTGTGCATATTCAAATACACGTCTATATTACTTTTAACGCAGACGAGGGTGCAAGTTTGTAAATAAAGGAAAAATAAAATAACCCTAAAAAAACACCTAAAATACCCCAAAAAATATTTTTGTAAGTATCACCGCAACAAAAATATTACAAATACATAGAGCGCCTTATTTAAAATAAAAATTACAAATCCATAACATAATATTATAATACGTATCGTTTATGACATATGAATTAACATTTATAAAATACATGAATATTAAAGTAAAAACATATTTAAGGCGATCCATGTGTTAATAACACCGAATCAACTTCAAATCATTATTTGCATGTTTTGACAGAAAATTTCTACAGACACAATCAATAATTTGCCAACTATATTAAACTGCGAGTGCAGTAAATAAAACATTACCTCTGACGTATTTCACATTCATTATATTATAATATATATATATACAACAAAGATGAGTCATAAATTAACACCTGTGAGACAGGTATGTGTATTGTGCACTCAAACCATAAATTATAAACCATTATACATATTATTCAATTATACAAATATGTAACATATTACAGGACACTGATATGAATATATATATATATAGTTAGAATTTTGATATGCGTATGTACACATAAAGCAATAAATAAAATAATATATCTTCCTTTTATTAATAAACTTAATTTCGAAAAATTTCTGCTTATGATAAAAAGGAAGACGATCGAAACTATTTTACACTATCGTAAAATGTTAAGTTCAATTTCCTACTTAAAACTTTATATTATTATTAGAGTATGTTGTAGTAACAGAATATTTACAGGAAGATATTGTAAATTTGAAATTGCATAATTAGCGAATGTACATAATTTCAATTAAAAATAATTAATTGAAATATGCACTAGTAACAATAGCTTAATGTATATGTATCTATTTATCTCATATTCTCTGTTATATTTTAAGCGACTAAACTTCTATCTATTCCAACATATAACAGATCTCAGTACAAAATGTATATACATAAATTATACGTATCCAAGTTGTGTACAAACCGAGCGAGAGTGAGCATGATCTTGTGGTCTCGAGCTGCCCGATCAACAATGTCTTCGAGAGCTTGACTCGTGTTTCCATTGGTAAGGCGCAGGTGCTTTATCGGAGAGACTGTGTCCCCACCCACTTGCCACAAAGAGGAACCATCACACTTAGGACCTTGCGATAGTCGGCCGTGCACATGGCTGCTCAGCTAAAAAGCAGAGATTAAAACGACACTAAGAAATTATTTTACATATATTAAAAGTACAAATATAATTCTACATAAGCACTACAATAATTCTATGTCAAAATTATGAGATCTTCAGGCTTTTTAATGAATGAATGAAGAAAACAGTGTCGGAAGTACATCTCCACACAATCCAATTTATCATAAGTGGATGGTAGAACGATTGGATAATGTTTTAGTCAAGAAGATATTTTATATATATATATATATATCCTCGAAGTCCTAAACAACGCCCATCTGGCCCTAAAGTTCACTATGGAGTTACTCATCGACGACTCACTTCCATTTTTCGGAATGTCTATTACCCCAAAGGACACCTACTTACAAATATAGGTATACCGAAAAGATACTAACACCGGCCTTCTTTTGCATTACCAAAGTCACGTTGATGCCAGATATAAGAACAGACTTCTAACTATATCGGATCGTGCCTGCCGATTGAGTCAGACTGGAAAGTTTTTCTAAAACTTCAACATATTTTTCCACGCGCCTCTGAGCACAAATACACTACAGTGCTATAGGAAAACATAGACAAGACATAAATGGTGACAACGTACTAAACATTGCTGCAGTGCATTCAAGAGGCTTAAAATATGCTCCTTTAAGGTAGACTTACTGATATACGAAATGCTTTACATACGAGAAATACACCCGTCCCACAACAAACAAACAGGCTCGATCAGAGCTAAACTATTGTCTTAATTTTATTGTTTTTCTGTCTCTGCACGTAGGTCCCGCTGGCTTTATTGTTAGCTTAATATTTGGCTTGTTTCATTCATAAGTCGCTTTACTGTATTGATTTGTATAATCTGTACTCACTTTTAACATTATATCTGTAGTCTCTGTCTTATTGTATTTATTAATGGTTGCTAATGCTTTAATGTACGAAGCGAAACGTCCAAATAAATGATACTTTTATCGATATTATTCATTTGTAAACATTTTCTCGATTATAATGGGAAATAATTTGGTATAACTATAATTGTCTTATCATCAATTAAAATTAAATTGGTCTATTCTGTTTTAGTCATCCTCCAAAAAAGTTGGCTGTCTTTAAGTAGCTTTATCCACTTAATATTTTGTTCTGGAAAGAAAATATTATTTCTAATATTCAATGGACCTAAGCAACAACTTTTATTTAGATTAATAGAACTATAAGTGTTAGTACTTTTTTCTTCTCTTAGTTAATAAATCCATATGAGATGTGCGCAAAATTTAAAATAAGGCTTAATTGTAAAATATACAAAAAATATTCTAATAAATCAAATGTAAATAATATACCATGCTCGATAAAACCTAAAAAACAAAAATATACTAACCAATCTAAGGCGTCGAGATCGCTCGCCCTCTTCTTTCTCAAGTGTTTTCACAGCATAACTAGCAGCCGCGGCAAGAAGTGGTGGGGCTGACGCCGAAAAACAGTAGCCCTGAGCACTCAGACGTTGGTGGTTGATGACATACTTGGTTCCCACACAGAATCCACCGGTTGATCCAAGCGCATTCTCTAAGGATCCACAAATCATGTCAACATGATCAATGGGTAGGCCCCAGTGTTCCGTCACACCTCGACCATTGGTCCCAAGAACACCGATAGACATTGTCTCGTCTATAAACAGGCGCACCTTGTATTTGAACTTTAATTCCAATAGTTCAGTGAGTGGGCAAATATCGCCATAGTTGATGTAGAGTCCCTCAACTACTATAAACTTGCGAGTCATGGACGCCCGCTTTGGGTCCTTGATTTCTGCCGCTTCTTGTTGTTTAAGTAGACGCTCTAGATCCTTCATATCGTTGTGCTTGAAGAAGTGAATCTTACTACGAGATGCTACAAGACCCTTTTGCACAGCATAACAAACACCTTCGTCGGCATAGATAATGTCTGTTCTCTTGGCGTAAGCGGGGATAGCTGTTGAAATTGTGCTAAAACCGTAAGAGTATATTGCTGCGGAGGAACAACCCATGAATCTAGCAAGATCCTCCTCAAGTTGAAGGTGCACATCCATGGTTCCGTAGAATCCACGAGGCCCACAACTTCCTACACCATAGCGACGCAGGCTTTCTATAGCGACATCAGCCATGCCCTTGTCACCAATAAAGTTCATGAAGTTAAAGGTAGCTGCATTGAGACATTGGATATCTGGATAGTCTTCCAGAACAACATATTTACTTAGAGTAGATGTTACGCATCGGTTATATGCCTTAAGTGTGTTAGGATCGGGTTTCCAGTCATTAGAAACCAAAGGATCAGGCGTCCATTCCGCAATTAGCTCGTCCTCTTCTGCCTTGGTTAGGGATGAGTGTTCGAGAGGCTTATAGCTTCGCTTGAAAAAGAGCCAAACTATGCCCAATAGGAGAAATATTTCAAAATAAACATGGTAAACCGGAGCCTGGAAGGCACTGTATATGAGTTCTTTCCAAGAGTTTTCAATCAATGCATCCATATCTGTAATTCAAAAGGAGAAATACCTAGTTTAGTGAATGACTACAACATAGGCATTATACACATATCATTTTAAAGACATTAGAACAAGTTATACATTAAAACAATAATAAAAAGAAAATGATAATTTTTACATTAGTAAAATAAACGTATGAGTAAAAGTTATCTACATAATAATTTTCATGTAAATATGTATAAAATATATTCTTAGATTTCTAGTGATTATACGGAATTTTTCGTACCTAAAATTCAAATTTCCATTTTGAAAGAGTTTTACAGGTTTCCAAGTTTTGTGGTAATCTTATGTAGGTACACGGTTTGGAGAAAATGAATACAAGCAATAAATACTTAACCATATACTCGTATTACAACTATAAATAACAATTTGTTAAATTAAAATTAAGGATATATATTAGCTACAAATTATCTAATCAGAAATGATCAATGAAGAATATATATTATATATAGTGGTCAACAAATATATAATTACATATATATTGTAAGGAAACACCCCAGGGGCCAATTTCATCTTCAGCTTAGACTTTAAGTAAGATTTTTGCACCTACAAACTTATGGCTGCAAAAAAGATGCTAAAAAAAGATGCTACAAAAAAATACAAAAGGCTGCACCTACAAAGTCTAAGTTAGCTGATTTCGTCTTATATACTACTAAACATAATATCTTAGCTACCTTAAGGTGACTTCACCTTAACTTAATCCTGGCCAATAGCTTTTATACAAAGCAAAAGGTAACAACAATGCATGTGTCATTCGATCAAAACCTACAAAATATGACAGATTTGTAATGCATCTTTATGTTTTCAACAATACTGGAGAACCATTAGCAATAAGGTGAGACATTTAATTTATGTGCATGCAAGGTGGAGTTGGTATTAGGGACAATTTGTAGCTATACCCGCCAACAAAGTGTAACAAGGCAGTCTCTAATCATACAATCAAAATATTATATATTCATAAGTACATACTAACACAATTATAATACTTAATTAATAACACACTTTAGATAAATCTTTGGCAGGCATCCAAACTTTTATAAATTTTTTAAATATTGTCGAGAAATCCAAATTGAAAATATATTATTCCAACTATTTAAATCAACGTTTGATGTTACAATTGAATATATTATATATATTATGTACATTGCCAAATAAATTTATATATTTAAAAAATATAGAAAATTCCAAAATGCAATTCTAAATACATTATCTAAATTACATTATACTATCAAATATATAAATTATATATTTACTATAATTTATTATACCTAATAATAATAAATATAATAGCAAATATAATTTTACTTACAAAGGGCAAAAAAATATTAATTTATAAAATGAGTAACATACCTACAAATAACATCCTAATAATTTCGTTTGATATTTTTTAAATGTAGATGTTTTGAAAGTTTCTGTAGTTATTATTATAATATGATAACATATACAAGATAATGTTAACACTAGAATGGTGGAACCCATCAATTGACGATTTTCATTTTTTTAAATTACAAATATTTTTCTTATCGCTGTTGTGACATTTAATCATTTTATAAAATATACAAAATATTAATTAGAAAAATAATTTCAGATCATCATTTTTTGTTGTTGATAAGTTATACCTATAATGACAAAACCCATCAATTAATGATTATGGTTAAATTTAATTTATTATAATAAACCGTGTTGTCAATAACTGTATAGCAATACCCATCACAAACAGTCTTATGGCTGTAAATTCCAACACCAGAGGGCACACTTCTCGATTTTATATCCCAAAATCAAAAATCGACGCACATCTCCACTCGTTTTTCCCAGCTACAATCAGAGCCTGGAATGCCCTGCCACCAGAATTTATGGACATTACAACAGTGGATGCTTTCAAAAACAAGCTAGATAATACTCCATAATGGAGGGATGAGCTTTATTGGAAGAAGAAGAAGAAATATATCATATAAAACGTATAACTTTTCCATTACATTATGTAATTAAAAACAACTTTCTATAATGTATTCATAATTTCTTCAATTGTTATTATGCATCATTGTATTAAAAAACAAATCTGAAGATCTTTCAATTTATCCCAATTTATCAAAAGGTACTTCTAAGTATGATAAAAACAAGGGAATGAATATATAATACACAAACTTATATTTACATGTCATATATGTAATATATTTATACATGAAAATCAAGCAGAGCATGACAAACACAAATAAAAATGCACACAATTACTTCAAGAAAAGTATTATAAGTATAGTTGTTGATGCCTCATAGATACAATAATCCTATAAACTTTTCAAGATCCTCTTTGTCAAACATCCAGTTGGGGAAACCAAGCCTACTGGCTTGCTCTTTGGTGCATGCAATGATATGTCGAAGGGTCCACTCATCAAACACCATTCTGAATGCATCTATTAGAGTATGGATTGTCACACAAGGTCGCGTTGGCCCCACTCTCTCTGAAAACAAATTTCTCTGCTCAGCTTTCCCTGGACATCTTACATTTTCTTTGGGAACTACCTGCCATTGTGTTCCATCTCTTCCTTCAATCTGTCTTTCTGGCTCATCATCTTCAATTTCATTTTCATCACTGCTGATTTTTTCTTCGTTCTCAACAACCGCATCTTTATTGTCTGACTCCCTACCAGAATCATCAGACTGTAAAACTAATATGCTTTGTAGTGCTTCTTGTGCTGTGAGTTGTCTATCTTTAGTATGAATAAACTGAATTGTACAACTTAATGTAGGTATTATATCTACGCATGTGTTTCTATAGACAGTGTAACTATAGCCAATGAGCTTAGACTTGTCAATGAGCTTGCAATCCTCTTCTCATCATCTACATCACTCGATTGTAATGTTGACAGACATACATAGATAAACATACACTATACACCTATACATTATACATACAGAGAGAACAATTGATAAGTAGTAAAATCAATACACTGAATATTTATGTATGAGTTTGGCTTCTATTTGATTATCTAGTTGTATTACCGCGAATGTACATCACCAGTTAGTAATTTTGATTGTTATAAATTAATTGTATGCATTATAATAAATATATTTATTTATTAAATTTCATTTAAAATGAAAATCAACAATTGACAGGTTTTGCCATTCTAGGTATATTGAATTCTCTGCCTTTGTAGTGTTAATAAAAAATATTTAGAATAAGTATATATCTAAGTAAATATTATATGTAACAAACAAAACTTATTTAACAAAAACAAATTTATAAGTAAAAAATTAGATTCTATTAATTCTAAAATTTGTCTAAGTTTTTATTGTATTCAATATTGGTATATGTCATCAAGCTTAATATATACTAATGTAACAAATTAAACACCAATTTATAACAATGCTTAAAAAACATAACATGGGTATACTATATTATTATATATATATATTAATTCATCAAGTAATAATAACATAATGTGAGTATGTGAGCATATCTAATATAAAAATTCAACAGTTAAGATACCATGTAGGCTACCCTAGGTGAATCTTAAGATCTTAATAATAATGGAGATGAATCCCACTTACTCCCAGGGCTTACAATCTCAGCCCCCTTTATGATCTTACCCAAATCTTCAAGCCCAGCTACTTTTTTTGTAGTGCACTTACCTTAAGGTGGTGACAGCTGGAGTGAGAGACAAAACCAACTCTGCACTTTAAGATCTTAGCCACCTAACTCAAAGATGAAATAGGTAGTAGTTCATTGGAATCATTATATAGAATGGAGACCCTTAATTGAATGCAATTTAAAGAACTGAGTAATATTACCCAGTATATTTTTATAAGCTGATACCCACCAATTTAAAAGGAAGCACAAAAAATAATGAACAAGTTATGGAAAGAGACAAATGGAACAAGAGTAGGTACAAACTTAACACATGTGCACAAAGCTGTTAACCAATCCCAACAGAATGTGATATATGGCAAGTAGACTAACATTAATTTGTCTATTAATACAGTTTGCCACATGTGAAGAGATGAATCATTTCTTTAATGCAATTCTTATGTGGTACTTGGATTCTTGCCTGAGGACAATAGCATTGGAAAAATCAATAGAATGATTGTGGTTAATTCTATGTGCAGCTATGGCAGACATCTCTGGTTGTAACAAGTGTAGAGTGTCCTTGTATTGTTTCATGCAGGAAACCAGAGAATTCGCTGTTTGATTTATGTAGACCAAAGAACAAGAGGCACAGGTAATATGGTAGACTTCCAATTTGATGCTGGAAGTAGTGGTGTGATGCTTGGGGGTCAGAATAAGGTTTCCAATCTTTGGTGGGGGTTGAAAATGAACCTGTAGATTAATGTTAACCAACACCTGTTTCATGTGATCAGATATCCCTTTAACAAAAGGAAGACTAACCATTATTCTTCTTTAGCTAAGACTAACCACTATCTATTTATTTTTACTACTAATACATCTTATTACTATTATTCAGAAACAAGAGAAAACTAAAGCCAAAGGTCTAATTAAAAAGCTTAAACATATTAACAGTGCTGCCAGAGTTAACTTTGAAAATAAAAATGCAATACTGAATCATATGATAAAGGTATATGTATTATGTTAGTATGTACATGACAATGTAAAGAAAAAACATTGGGACAAAATGGACACATCAAATAATTATCTATGTAACAAAACAAAAAATGTTCTTTGTTTTTGGGCCATAACCAATATTTTCTGATTTATTTTATCAGAAATAACACAAAAAACATAATCAGTCATTTTAAACTTTGGGTTTGTTCTCAGGGCCTCAATATCTCGAAAGGCAAAATATAATATGGTTAAAATTAAATAAGTACTTTTTTGTATGTTTTATTATTATGATTGATTTAATGTAAATAGCTATGTTGCTGATATAATGTAATTCAAAGTTTCTAGAAAATTCTTACTATTTTTAGAAACGTTTGAAAGGGTCTGTTTTCAGAATTTTCTGGAATGTTCTATGACTTTATATAAATCATTAGTTATGACATCAAAGGACTCTTCAATGCTATGGACATTCCCTGGAACTCCTCTGACTGGATACTCTTCATTGACAGCTTTTTGAGAAGTCTGAAAGCTGTTCTACTTCACAATACAAATCAGTGGTCTTCAATTCCTCTGGCTCACTCAGTACATATGAAGGAAGAGTACCAAAACATCAAAATTCTCCTGAGCACACTAAAGTATGACCAGTTTAGCTGTGAAATCATCGGTGATTTCAAGATGATAGACTTCTTGATAGGTCTTCAGGGAGGTTTCACCAAGTTTCCTTGCTACCTCTGTCTCTAGGACAGCCAAAATACTGCTCTACACTATGAGAAAAGGAACTGGCCTCTCAGAGCCGATTATGTAGTGGGGGCTCACAATGTGAAGAAGGAGCCCATGGTAGAGCCAAGGAAAATACTGATGCCACCTCTTCACATAAAGTTGGGACTCATCAAAGTTTTAAAAAAAATTGGATACAGAGAGCAAAGCCTTCTAGTATATCCAGGAACTGTTTCCTAAGTGGTCAGAAGCCAAGGTCACTGTTGGAGTATTTGTAGGCCCTAAAGAGAAGAGAAGCAACTTATCGACTCTGACAGTTTTCCAGCAAAGCTAACTGAGGTTGAAGGGGCAGTGTGGAGAAGTTTTGATGATGTTGTAAAAGGTTTTCTTGGCAACAAAGCAGTTGACTACAGAGAACTGATCGGGACTTACAGAGAGATGGTCTGTCACATGTCACTCAAACTGCATGTGCTACATGCCCACCTAGATCAGTTCAAAGAAAATATGGGCGATTTTTCCGAAGAGCAAGGTGAAAGGTTTCATCAAGATATCAGCTTCTTCAAGGAATGCTACAAAGGACTGTACAACTATGTTAGGAGATTACATTTGAAATCTTCTGCATGAGAGTGAACTGCACTACAATCGGAAATCTAGAAGTAAAAATCTGTTTTATTGTAAACTAATCTTCTATTTGTTTTGATGAATTTTGCAATGAACTCTGCTAGTTTAATAAAGTTTTATAATTAAATCCTAGTATTTTCATTTCAAACAGTCTCCTTGCTATTCAGAATAAATAGATCACCATAATGACTTCATTAATTTCATGTAAAAGTAAATGTTACAAAATACCTATATATGTAATATTAAATATATGCATAATAATATATAATTAAATACTTGTATTTTCATTTCAAACATTCTCCTTATTATTCAGGATAAATATATCACCATAAAGACTTCACTCATTTCAAGTAAAAGTAAACATTACAAAACACCTATTATGTAATATAGGCAAAATCTAATAAAATCGATTTCCTGATCTCAGTACTAAAGTCTAAGAAAAATGACTGCTTAATATTACTTAGTTACACTCTAAATAATAAAAAAATAATGGTTTTGTTAGAAAAACTAACTATATGTTACACAGAATTATCAGAGTCAACCTTTCTTCTTCTTTGGAATTGTTGGTAAGCTTCCCATCACTGCAATCTCCGCTTTCTGATTAAGCTGCCCTGCCTCCAGTAAAATTTTGTTTGCCAATTATTTCAATATAATATGTAGGTTCTCATCAGAATCAGCACATTTGTATCTTTTATTAACATTAGTTTTATTATACAGACAGATATTATATAGAGAAAAAAATGAAGACATATTCCAAAACATTAAGAGTATTTTGTAAGTAAAACAAATTTATGTGGAAGCTGAAGGTAAAAATGGCTGATATAATGAAATAGTGTAATTTCAGAATAAAATTTGTATATAAATGAATCAAGGAAGATTGAATCAAACATAACAAATATTAAATAAGAAAATAAGAAGTATTATATACAAAAGTTATTGGGATGGATGAAGTTTTTTGTCATACCCAGGACAACATTTAGTCAATACAAAACACCATATGGTCTGAAAAAGGGTACACATTTATTTTTAAATACATTACATTCATAATAAAAATGCAGAAAGGAAGGATACAAGAAAAAACACAGCTAATATTGAAAAAGTGCAGCACTGTATTACTATTGGCAACCAATTCTGAACCTGACCAGAACTGGGCTGACCAATATTTAACTTTTTAGAGTTCAAAACTGTTTGACCAATTTAGGACTATTAAATTGCTTTAAAATTTCATCAAATAAATTTATTAACAATATACTATAACTGCAAAAGTGTAAAAAAATAGCAAAAGAATAACTTTGTGCTATTCTACAAGTATATCTACTTTTAAATGTGGTACTAAAAAAGGTTAGGAATGTTGTTTAATAACAAGTATAATAGTTTGTTAATTTAAATTAATGAATAATATTTATTATAATAATTGGTTAAGACATTATTTAGCAATATAAGATAACATTTTTATAACATCAGGGTTACAACATCTAGTAACTGTATACTTCATATTATAAATGAATTTAGTCACCTATAAGATAACATAATAAGTTATTAATAATTTAATTAATTAACTTAATATAATTGTTAATATACATATATATGATAAAACTGATGAAATCTATTTGAAAAATATATATTTTGATTTAGCTAAACAAAAATTTAACCAAATAATATTTTAATAATTATATATTTCTATATATCTCAAAAAGTGGAAAAGTTCAAAACTAGTCAGGTTCAGAATTTGTTACCAACATTACTCCCAGGCTGTATTTGATGTAACTTAACAAGGATATATCCGGAGTACATTTACCTATCAACCCTATCTATTACTAGTTAACTTGGTGCAAACTTGATATATTTGGCATACAATTTTCATAGAATGCAGGATGGCATTACTCTTAGTCTTTATAATACTATCTAAAAGATACAATCCATAGCATTAAGAGAATTGGGTCAAAAGTCAAATTATATCTAAATATCTATAGCTTAATGTGGCTTTCAAGCAAATAGTGGCTTTTTATCATGAAATAATATATAGATTTTTAAAATTTAAAACAAAGTACAAAGAACCTAGACCAAGTCCTATACTAGCAGGTATAGACAAATTGAAATTGATCAATATTCACAAGATATCATAAACTTTGATAAAATAAGTTTACCAACTCTCAATTTGTTTAATACTAAACTCAAAACTAATTTGTTAATGAATCATGATTTAGTTAGCATTTAAATTAAAATAGTAAGTAATCAAGGAGATGACCTACTCTTTTTGTTAATTATTCACTTAGATTTTAGAAGCAACTCTAATAAAAGTCAGAGTAAGCTTTTAGAAGACAATATCAAGCATATACTGATAGTTTTAATAATATATCTGAACTGGAATATGCAGATATTATATTTTTTATTTTTAACAAGAAAGCATCTATTGCTTAATATTGGTACATACATATATAATAATTATACAAATTCAATAGTGTTCAATAGAGTTGAATATTATTGGTATGTATTAATAGCACACTGCAAAAATCCTGCTCTAAATGTTAGTTAATAATTTTATAATGAAGATACTTAAAAATGTTTAGATTGAAAAATGAATAACATTTAAAACATCTGATGTTTAGACATATAAAATATAATGTTTAGAGCTCATCTAACATAAAAAATATATGTGCCATAAGAGTTACAGTGCTACAATTTTTACTAAATGGGCGTATATGTTAATTAACAAACTAATATTTAAAACCTGTTATCAATCATTGTTGGCATATTATTTATAATTGTCTATCATTTCCAATATTGCACTATAATTACAATGCAGGTTTAGGAATTTTGTTACTAAATAGTTACTAAGTCAATCTATAAATTTCAAATGATTATTATTAATATTTAACATTATGTACTATATTTCACTATAAAATTGACATATTATCCTACATCTATCAACAAAGTTCTAATTTACATTCAATTTTTTATTATTAGAATTGTTAAAATAATTGGGTTTTACTGTAATACTGCCTTTTATAGTTTTCATATGTTTCTGTATATCTATGGCTTTAACCACTCACTAATAGTTTAACAATATTGTTGAACAACATTTCTTATGGAACAATGTCAATAATTCTAAATAGGTATATTACTATTGCTGCAAATGCTATTGCACATGGAATGCCGAATGGTATTCTTAAATTATAAGAGACCTAAAAATTGTGAATTCTGAACTTTAACACTTTATATACCTACTTGTAATGTATATAATAAAAAGTTTTGGTAATTTCCAAACTTCCCACATTAAATTATTTTCACTTTTTTTATTTATTTTTTTTAATAAGAAAAACATAAATATTCATAAGTGTTTATAAGTGTTACAACAAGAAACATACATGAATCACAAGTAACAAGTAACAAATCAGAAGTCATAATAATGTTTAATCTAATACAGGATATTTCCAAAAAAGTTAGTTTTGTATAATGCGGCGCCAGAGAAACTCCTGGAGATGGGTAAGGATTAATATAAACTACTGTGCAAAAGTTTTGGAACGATTAAGAATTGGTAGCTACTAATTATCGTTCTGCTTATTAATCAATATTAGCTAAGCACGCTTGTATCAAGCTACATAGAAATGCAGCAAACAACCTGAAAATGATTAAGTCTCTAATTTCATTGGCTAATTGGCTGTCTGGGTCAGAGAGAATTTGACTGACCTTAACTGTATAGTTATTAAAAGTTGTTAAATTGAAATCTAATTACAGTTAGATTCAGTCACTATTTTTAGC
>JAYRBW010097048.1:0-20241 GCA_036023295.1 Invenusta paracnida | reverse complement strand
GTGGTTTGAATGAATTTATATCTTTTAAAATTGTCTGTAGCTAACCAGCTTTTTGCCATTTTTGGCGATAAAAAATCATTATTGTACTTCTCAAATATACACTTATTATTATTATTATTATTTTTCCCGTGGACTCTATTGGATATTTTCACAAGGACGGTAAAAATGCAATAATCTACTCCAGAAACTTGCATTTCATTAAAGGGACAATTACTATATCCTGAAATAAATTTATCCGACATCACCGTGCACCATCTTGTTAATGTTTTTTATGAAGGCCATTTATGTGTGAGCACTATTCAGAAGTACATACTGGAAAGAGATTCTAGCGCAAGAAAGCGTTAAAAACTATATAATTCATGCAGAAAAAATGATTCGGAATAACATTCATAATCACATGAAAAGTCAATTTTGTTTGGCCAATATATACATTTAATTTTCGAATAAAATATTTGTATTTTGAGAGTTTTACATACTATATTAAATTGTTATTGTAAAAATAGTTGAATATATGTAAAATTTAAAAATATCTATAAGCTGAATAACATTTCCCAATAATTCAATATATATATACATATATATAACATAGATCAAAACACATTCATTTTAACTTGTAGTACATTTTTATATGTAACAATAGAGGTATACTATTCCAATCTTATTTTCAGTTAGTAGTAGGGAAGTTGGAGGGCTGCAAAAATCCCCCCCTCCTCCCGACCAATCAGAATCAAGGCTTCAATCAATGACACAACCAAAAGGAACGCACGCGTTCGTTTTCATTTATTCCGCTTTTGTAAACACTTATAACGGTCGTATCTTCACTCCTCTCTCTCTCTCCGCCATTAAGACAAACTTTATTATTGAGCCACAGAACCTGCCAGTGATGTCCTTCAAGTAGGACCCATCGTTGCATTAAGATGGTCGATCGCTCAATCAACATGATCAACCTGACTACAAGCGACTCACAATCAGTGGTGCAATTCAAAGTCCGGACTTCTCGAGCATCAAAGACATCTTCAAGGATGGAGAAATTATTGGCTTCCCCTTAGTCAATGACGAGTCGGACCCGATCAACCACGACACCACTTACGTGCAAATATTGGATGAATTGAATACCAAGGGCAGATGCAACTCGCATCATTTCTCGCTAATGAGGAGTGCAGCATCCCCAAGACACTACGAGAGCTCTACAAGACTACGCCTCTACTGCGACCTACCTTCCCTCCTCAATCAGATATCTACTAAGATGTCAAACAACGTGCGCGGCTGCGATTGGGCTAGCATTAACCCGATAAAGGCGAAGGAGATGACTGGACTAAGCCGCTTTCAGTTCATTTTACAATGCAACGGCATCTATATGGGACAACACGGTGACATTAACTACGTGGCCAGCCTCAACCTACGTGTGCAGGTGCAGATTAAATATGAGTCAATGGACGTGCTTCATTCCTACGACAGATTTTTAATGCATGACAACTTTCCAACATCGGGGGACACAGCAGTTTCAAACGTGACTCCTACTACTACTCAGAAGAAGAAGAAGACAGTCCTTGTTACACCAAAGAAACCCGCTTTAAAACGTTCGGATGCGACGTTGGATCTAGATCTCATCTTTCCGCAGGCTTTGGACCAGATAGTGACATGCGATTGCTAAGTATGCAAACATGTTAATCTTGGCTTTACAAACACTAACTATTTTTTTCCTCCCTCTCCATCTTTTACTGAATATTTAAAGATTGATTATTATATACGTACTACATGCCTAGCTAATATTAGTTATTCAGATAATTTCTCCATGTTAGCCACTTCTTAAAAATGTTGTTGTACTCTTATTTAAATGTTTAATCATCATTTATACGTTTTTTTATAATCTCTATATTTATCTTGATTTCATATTTAGCCTTTAGCATCTGAGTTTAAATAGAAAAATAAAAATAGCCTGTTTATCCTTAGAAATAAGTATATTTCAGTTATAACAAGTACATCTTAACTGTACTTTTATCGTCAGAATGCTAAATTTCACCTATTTCTTGATGCAATAAATTCAAATCGATGTTTAGTCTGATCATTTTAAAGGAGTTTATTGATTTCATCCACAAGCAGTTTGGGTGACTTGTAGTATCCATCGGAAATTGTCAGCGGTGTTACTTTTTCGGTTTCATAGGTAAGTCAAAACTTAAATTATATAAACTCTGATGAGTTTTTATCTAAAGTTAGATATAGTTGTGCATCCGGTTTTTCCATCGTTTATTTATTTTTTGCTTTTTAGAGGCTGTATAAGGCAGACATCTAGGGGATAATATTATTTTCCATGCACTTAAAGCGCGTGTAATAGATACATTTCCATCACTCGATTGAAAAAATTGGCCCCTTTTGCCTCTGCAGTTATATTGACTGTGTTTGCTATACCTCCAAATCTAAATAGGAAGTCAGTATAGGGATCTAATGTGATTTATTACCGGTCCATGTCCTCTTGTCCTCGAAAAAGGAAAGTGTCTTCTATTTATAGGTGAAACTATACACCTGGTGATTGAGCCAATTCAACGCTGGGTATGTGAGAAGGTTGTCTGTTCTTCATAGACCTGTTTGTAGTTGCAACGTGAGATCTCCAGAGAGAGTGTGCTCCGCCGCACTTCCTCGGCCCGCTTTATCTCCTTGGCGTCTTTAGTTAGCATAGAGTATGCTTTCGGCCTAAGCAAGATCCATTCGCGGCTTTATCCTTAATACAGTCTAGTCTGGCCTTGTTTTTGTTGGAGAAGAAGGGGTGGTCTGATGGGAAGTTTGAGCTGTCGAAAATATTGTCCGAATATTGTAAAAATACGAGGCATCATTTGCCCATCGATGGAGATGTTGGTGATCTTTAGAAAGAATGGGTCAGTATCTCCTCCGGCAATTTCGATTCGACCACCAAAGTCGGCAGCATACCGGGTGAGTGTGTCACAGTATAGCTCATACATAATTAGCTTTGACAGATCCAAGACAGATTGGCCGATGAAGATGGGTTTGTCCAATACTATCCGTTCTTTGGCCAGGTTGACGCCGGTGATTGAGTCATTGAAACGAATTGATGAGAGGTATTCCTGCCGTGATGTGTTGGTTGTGAGGAATTCTTCTGAAGTGCAGAGCCGGAACATCATTCTAATAGGGGGTGCAGGGGTGGCATGCTTATGAGAATGAAATAATATTAGAGTGAGAGATTGTGTACGTTCTCCATAATCTTCCCGAAGCTTGTAAAAATCCTTTTCAAACGAAGATGTAGCCTGCTGACGACACTTTAATTTATACACGATGTATGGTTTTAAAACTGCTGCTTGTCAGAATTTCAAATCCCTGTTTCTTCTTCCTAATCACAAGTCCAATGCGGAGATAAAACTGTAGGAGATCACCATGCATCACATAGTTCTCCTTGTCCCAATGTGTCAGCATCAGTTTTGTCGTACCCTTGTATGTCTCCAATATTCTAATCGCCATGGAGATGATTCCATTGATCCTTTATAAAGGAAGATAGACATCTTTCCGGGATAATGCAGGGTTCTGGCGCTAGGGGTAAATCGTAAGTCTTGTCCTGAATGGAAGGCGGGTACTGTAGGTCGACTTCAAAGAGATTTCCGATATCTACCATATAGTCAGATGAGGCGATGTCGATTCGGCCTACTTCCTCGTCTGTCATCTATTTAAAGTCTGATTGAGGCAGCTTCTGAGAGAGAGCGTTGCCATAAAGGTTGTTGACGTCGATATAAAGCATCTCAGTCTCAGGTTTACTTGCATTGTAGGTGTGTGGAATCCTGGGGGTGTTGAAAGCAATGTGGTGAGAGTTGACGAATTTCATTCCGCCACGAAATTTCGCTCTCCACAAAGCAGTAGGATTCGGCATCTTTAATTAAGTCGACCTGAAGGAGAGAGGGTGAAAATTAATAGTACAATTTCATACACATACAAATATGCATATACTTCTCTCTGCAAATTTACCTTTACATTAGTCATTTTGAAGGCTGAGTCCCAACTGAGGCCGGGGAGAGTCAGGTGGTGATCGATATATATTCCCCTTCTTAAACGGTTGGAGGTGGTGTTCACAATGTTTGAATTCTTGATGCGTCTGTTTCTTATTTTTCTCACTGTGAGCAGATGGTTTATGCTGACTACTCCCATATAGTGGGCTGAGTGATCCTCATCGCGCTGATATGTTAGGACGTTGATCAGTATAGGTTCTCGATCATTCTCTTCATAGACTTCTTGTCGTGGGTAGCCAAACGCGCGTAACATCTTGACCGGATGCTCCATCATCGTCCTTCTCCCACTCAAGTACGTTGATGAAGAGACCCGGGTTAAATATCTAAAAACGGGGAATGTCGCCTACAGTGACTGGGAAGGTCAGACGGGCGAAGTTGAGCTCGTCTTTCCATTCTTTATTGGCTGCGTGTGGCTTCGGTATATACTGTATTTGAAATCATTATAGTGCAGCACCGAGAGAAACGCATATTTGAAACAATCCTCCTTAATCCCATTGTTAACATTTACTACTGCATGCTTGGCTTTTAGTCTAGGCGGCAGCTCTGTATAGCTCTTCCTACGTCTCTTGGGAATGCTGTGGTATCTAACGATATGCATGTCAAACCATTCGACTGATTCAACTACCCAGTTGGAGCCGTTCTGAATTAATTCTTCCACTAGACGTTGGAGTCCCTGTAGTATATAGTCATAAAAGATAGAGTTGTTGACAACTTCCGCAGGGAGAGAAAAAAGTTGTTGTTTTTATCATACAGAAGATCGATCTGCAGTATACGCAGGGCCGGCCATGATGGGACGAGCTTTGCATTCAATGCATCCATCGAGTAGTCAAATGGTTGCTCTTCAATTTGATTTCTAATGAAGAAAGGGAATCTTGCAGTTGTACTGGAGGATTCATGGGTTCAAATCGAATATATCTGAATGCTCTCTCAAAGCTGAGGATGCGCAGAATCGATGTACGTTTTTATCGCGATAGTCCTCCATTATAGGTATTGTATCTGGCTGACAAATTCTTCTATGTTTATATGGCTTCCCCGTAGTTTCGAAGTCGAGGAAACACTGCCCGCAGGTATACTTGATTGCATATGGGGAAGGTACCCGTGCCGGAGAGGAAGCAGAGTTGTGCAGGTATGGGGTTGATCGGATGGGCCGGGCTTAGCAGAAGAATAGACGATTGGTAAGTAAGCAGATAGAAATAACCACCTAGCAAATCCTCGAGAAATTTCTTCATTTCATGGATATAATTAGGAGTATATGGTATCATGACAGACGATACAGCCGCAGCTCGTCAGGAAGTGTAATTAGCTATAACAGACGCGCGCGTTCAACACATACTCTTCCTGTTGTTCAGTGATTGGCTAAATCCCTTACTGTAATCTGATTGGACGTCAGGGAGCGGAGGGGAGGGGGGTGTTGCAGCCTCCACCTACCCTACTACTTCAGTTTATATACTTATACTGATACATTAATTAGTCTTTATTAAATGAAAGTAAATAAGATGCATTTAGGGTAGTTAATAATAGTTAATAAAACATTTGATGTTAGCACGATATTCTGCATTTGTGCTTTTAAGAAAATACGTGTATTAAACCAAAGGCTCTTAAAATTTGATTGTGCATATTTTTGTTAACCACGCTATATTAATTTATTACCCAAAGAAACTCTCCATCATACTTTTTTAAAAAGGCACTACAGCTGCGTTGTCTTCAATATTTTTATAATTTACCTATTTTATAAATATTTCTATACATTCTTCTTATATATAAAACAATTATGTGTATTTTACATATTTGAATCTGGGTAATTTTAGTAATGTAGATAAATGTGTGTTTGTGACAATGCAAAAATAACGTTTAGTCTGTTCATTGAATAATAGGTTAGATGTGCATTGTTTTTTGGTGTATGGTTAACGTTAATTTATAACTGCTGTACCTTATCTATAGAACTATATACCTTAATGAACAGTGACATATTATATTTTGCCATTTTATCTAAGACATACAGTAATTTTAATTGCTCACATGGTTAGATTTATTGTGTTTTTATATAGACAGATTTATATTTCATTATAAATGTGTACACAAGGCATTTCTTAGGATGTTTATGCATACATACTCTTAATGTTATGTATAACGGTTAAATAAAGAATTTTGGCACAAAATATGTTTCTCTTTTATTAATCCTCATATTCTAATTACATATAGTATGCATATAATATAGTGTACATATATTTAGGCACTATATTTCAAGGAATTATGATTATTAGATATGAAAAAACCGGTCTACGATAATTTCAAACACAAATCGACTAGTTTTAATTCCCGATACATAGATTTCCTTGGCTTGACCCTAGATGTCTATGCTTGTTACAATGTTATCCCATGTTTTATATGACATAGGTACAGGACTTATCTAATCACTCTCTCGTAAAGCGTTTTTTAAACAAAATGGCTTCACAATTTGGATTGGATTAAAGTGTGGATGTGATAGTAATGTATCATGCGTTGTGTAA
Source organism: Invenusta paracnida (assembly GCA_036023295.1). Lineage (NCBI taxonomy): Eukaryota > Metazoa > Platyhelminthes > Proseriata > Coelogynoporidae > Invenusta > Invenusta paracnida. Next base: position 13,721 of record JAYRBW010097048.1, on the reverse strand, counting down.
ACTACTTAGCATTTGAAGCCATATATTAATGCAAACATATATCATGTACGTATCATGTTACACTTATAATTATTCTTAAATATGATACATTATACTTTCATATTGTACACGACTGGTAATTGCGTTATATTAAAATAATTGCATATATATAAATAAAAATACACACTTCTTATGTAAATAACGCACTGTTTGAATAAAATAAACTTTGTTATTATTTTTCAACATATTATTTTATGTAACACATTTTCTACATTTGTTGAATTTTGCAATAAAATATGCACTAGGAATTAATTTTTGTCTTGCCTAATTAAATGTTATATTTAAATTCATAATATTTTTGTTTATGCTACAGATTTCCCGATACAATAATTGCAGTAAAAGCCAAGTTGAAATGAAAGATTTGTTTATTTGATATATGTAGCCGCCTTCTTTTTATATTAATATTAATATTTATCTTTATATCTTTTCAAATTCATTTATACAATCGTGATAAGATTAATTCATTCGCGATTAGATCAATCCAATATAAATTAGATTGACTTTATGCTGTTAGTCTGTAAACATTTCTTGCGGCATATGTGTCAATCATAATAAGAAAAGTAACGAATTGTCAGTTGATCAATTCATTCTAATCTTATTGTTGTTAGATCAATCCAATCGCGATTAAATCAATCCAATATAGATTGATATATAGGTTGTTAGTCTGCAAACATTTCTTGTGGAGATGTGTCAATTATAATTAGAAAGGTATAGCTAATTGTCTGTTTATATATTCAATCTAATCGCGATTGTGAATTGATCTATTGTACTACATTAATAATATTATTCACTAATCGGGGCGGTAAATGATTACTTTAGACCCCAATCCTATATGGCTTGAATAAAAAGATGGAATACTTATATATACATATATTATGGTGCTTAGTGGATTTTCAGTTAATTTCATTATGTGTATGCATAACCTCCTTTGCTATGATAACAATACTATTATTAATTTAGCAAATGAGTTCTTAATTATATTTTATTTTTTGCGAATGTATTTAAATAGAAATGCTATAGGTGACAAAATCTTACTTTATTCAATTTAAAATTACACTAATTCACATACCTTTAAATTTAAAAAAGAAAAATATATATAATATTAATATATAACTACAACCCTAGGAATAATTATTTTGATAGAAATATGTATATACATATATATTTAGTGGTTGCGTAGGTGTCTATTATAGCAATTAACTAATGTACATTTGGTGTAAATTTGCCAAATATATAATTTTAATTTTTAATATGGTATTTAAAAATATATTAAAAAGATTATTTATTATTTATATTATTATTAAATATTTATTTATTTTGAAGAGTGTGGGGTCAGTAAAAGGTCAAGCAATCTGAATAAAAACTAACAGTTTTCCGGAAAACTTGGATAAATATTATATTCATAAAGATTTGATTATGTGTAGAGTTTATCCCCCATTGTTGAAAATGCGCCTGATAATAAATAATATATTAAATTAGCGAAGCTAACTGAGGAATTATTTGCAATATGAAACTCTTCTAGATCATGAAAAGGAATCTATAACATGATTTGTTAAAGGACAGTATTATATTTTACGCAATAAGTAATATTATTATCTGCATTGAAGAATAGTATGTTTGTAAATATAAAAGTTATCTAAAACTTTGAAATTTAAAAAAATATTATAGGTACATGTAATTCACAAAATTATAAAGTTAAACAAATGAAAATACTTACGTTTATAGTTGACTGAATAATGAATATTAATTCCTGTTGAAAGAAGAAAATGATTTTAATGGTTTTATGCTTAACTTCTCCCTTCTCACTCCGATTTTATTAAACAAATCGATCTTTTAGATTTTCTTTTTTGATTGGCTGCGGGTACCACCAATAGTAGTGTTTAGATGTATTTTCTTCTTTTACAATTGCTTATCTTTTAGGAAGCTCGCTCAAGTCTGAATGTATAGGTATATATACCTATATATATTTGTATATATCTATGTATAAGAAAAAAGCTGATGACTTACTTCAAAATTTTTACATAATTACTTATTTATAAGAAAACACTTTCGTGACGAATATATGTTGTGCGATGATGTATACTTTATTTTGTTGACCAAATATAATTAAGTGCATAGGTGTATTTTGAATATATCTATATATGGTGATCTATTTTTGAAAGTGAATTAGTATTGATATAATTTTAGCGTGAGAAGATACTTTATAATAGCAAATGCCTAATTTATTCGAAGTCGCATCATAATAGGTATAATAATTTTAAGGATTAGGTGTGCATCTATTATAAATTATGACTGATTATTTTCTTTAATGTTCACGAGAACCTTCGTTAAGTATAATATCAAATTGTGTAGATAAATATAAATATAAACCAAACTATATAGTTATACTATATTTGTCTGCATTACCAAAGCATAGTAATACAAATCAATAAACACAATAGCATTTTGTATTTAAAATTTACCTTTGATAATAAGAATAAAAAAATTAGATTCTCATGGAATTTTTGTTTGGTTGTCTTATTGCTACAACATCTTTCAACATTTTATTTCTTCGTTTCGAATTATTTTTTCTTGCAATTTCGCTTTTATGAAAATTTATGTCTTTCAATTTTTTAAATCCCTGTACTTTTTTATTGATAATTTTGCCCAAACTTTTTTGCACTTAGACTTAAGTAACCTCATGATGCTATCGATAACTAAATAATAAAGTTTTCAATTTTAGTTTCTACTATTTTAAAACAAAATTGACAAAACAAAGCCACTACATTTTAAACATGAAAAAAAGTAGTTTACTATTTCCTGCAACTTATTAATTTATTGTAGAACATAACATAATACATTTATATTTAATATTTCAGGAATTTGTATGCTTTGGTTTGAAATATATTACTACTAATATATTTAATTGTAAGGCACAGGATAAAAAATTGAGGTGATTTTTATTTCTAAAATATGTTACCGAAGTAAAGAGTATTCTTTTTTTATAATCATAAATGTGTAAAGCCTAAAACAAAAATCGAAAAAAATCATGTTTGGGACAATACCTTTTTTTTATAAATCAAAATTAAATATCCTGCACCTTACAAGTACTTTTAGGTATTATATGCATTGAATACGATTTTAAGCATATCATTTAGTTTATTTTTAACGTATTTGATTTAATTTATTTAAAGTATTTTAAACTTACTATAAATATGCAAAAGTGTGCTTCGCATATCACATTTTATATTGTTTTTATAGCCATATGTAGCATCTGTTTTTATACTAAATTCCATTCTGCTATCAATATTTCTTTCAGAATGGTACAAAAAAGGAAATAATGTTTTCTGTTTACATTGACATGTTGTTTTTGATTATGAAAAAAATAAGAACTAATTTATATTATTTATTAATTGTATTAATTGTATTTAATTAGCCCATATGTATAGCTTTTTTTTGAAGCTATCTTATTCAATTATTCCGCGCCTTACACATTTTTTTGTATTTAGAGCAATATATTATCCAAAATATGAAATCAAAATGTAATAACTAAAGTTTTAAACATTGAATTCATTTTAGAAAACACAAAAAATATGCGTACATAATGTATTTACTGTCCATTTTAAAACATGTGGTATTTTAATAAAAAGTTTGGGCTTACTTTTAATGAATTGCTTGCAAAATACTATGTAAACAATTATTTCAATATAACTAAACTATTTGCAAAAATCATCTAATGAGTGTATATATTTAATTTGAAATAGTTAGATTGTATTTTCTGTTAAAGTTATTAGCTTTATATTGATAAATGTAAAATGTTAATTATCCCACGCCTTACAAAAAATTATCCCGCGCTTTACAGTGAGGTTTCCTTGCATGTACATTATAATATATAATATATTTAATGTAAAACTTAATATTTTCATTAATGGTGTTTCACAACCTATTACTTTAGCTATTAACATTATACAAATGTATCTCCAGTAAAACAATGGAGACTGTATTACATTATCCCGCGCCTTACATAAGGCGCCTGATAATTTTGCTAAAATCAATTGTCGAATTTGATAGGTGAGCATTCGGAGATAAATTGATTCTATGAAATATTATTTATTATTTCACTCTCTATATAAGAAGAGCTTCACATTGAAGTAAAAAGTTAAATAAAAAATGACATTTGATTTGTTATTATTATGCAGTTCTGAAACCACTAAAAAAAGTGCTAAAATGACCAAAAATGGTTGACATTTATTGTATTAATAATTTTGAAGTCAGAAGCAGTTCTGTCAGCTTCGATAATGTTCGAAATCTCCTCTGAAGGTTTTCTTGTGGTCGCTATATGTATATGATCAAAGTCTACTTTTTGTTCAATGGAGTCTTGTTCACAATCTTTCACCTATTTCGCTAAAATCTGTATTCTACGCCAACTTTTAATATTTTTACCATAGAAACTCACCAATAAGAATGTATACTAACATCTTTCACACAGTTTCTTGATAGCGTTGATGCAAACATTTTTATTCGTTTGGTAGTTGCTTTCAATGCGTAGAAACAGTGAAAATATGAAGCAGCTGTTAAAAATTTAAAGTTTTCATACAAATATGATATTTTCAAAAACTCAAGTTTATAATGGAGACCCTGTATGTTAGATATGGTGATAAGTGAAGATTATATCTATTATTCAATTAAAAAAAGGGAAATAAATAAAACAAAAAACAAAAACTTTATTGGAAATGAAAGTGTACTTTAAATAAACAGTGAATTTATGCGTCAAAGGATTAAATTCCTAAAAAAGAAAAAGTATATGCATTTTATAATCTTATTGTACAAATTTGTAAATAAATATAAAGTTAAGTGTATACTTTGAATAATTAATTATACTTTATATACTTGAATAGTTACATTAATGTTTTCTAACTATAATAATTTAAAAAAATTGTAAAGACGTCATGACACACTAGTAAACGTTTTCTTACTTACGTGTTGACACAAAATGATAAATACCTAAGTGTATTTAAATAATAATTTAATGATTACAATATTTTATATATAAAATATACATAAATATATAATATATATCATATAGTATTACATATATGATATAATTATATAATTTAAATAATTATAAAATACTAGATTTTGAATTTTAATGTTTAAATTGTCATTTTTGGGTGAATTATAGTAAACTCTTTTTTTATACGTAACATATTATTTTGAGGACTATACATATAACACCAAGTTTAAAGTATACCCTGTATTATGTATTATAAGAGTGAAAATTATGAAATTAATTATCTATAGAGTGTCATTTGCTTCCGTAGCTCACCTTATAATTAGGATAAGATCTATTCATGTAGCTATTACAGTTTTTTTTATAAATTACTCTAACATACTGTTGCACGACGTATATAGTATATTCAAATAGGAATAATTATGCTTGCAATTGTAATTAAAATAATTAAACGAATATTTCTTGCCTTTTCTAATGATAATAAATCGTAATCAGAATAATATTCGTTGTTTTAAACCACTTCTAAAATTGCAAATACGAATGTAGGCTGGGTTTTTTGTGTTTTTTTAATTTTCAAAATGTTACTTACAATTTTCTCAAATTTTGAAATTATATAAATAGATGGTTCTATACTGATTTATATATATATACTATATATATATATATATGTATATTATATAATATTATAAAAATTTACCAAAAACCTATACATTTCTACAACATTTTTTCATATGACCTTTTAATAAATATTTTACACACGTTATAATCTCCTTATTGTCATCAGCTTGTGTCTAAAAAAGATAACAAAATAGCTGAGTGAGAAAGATGATTCGATTTGTCGATAATATTTCTCTTCACGACTGTCAGTATCATCAAACAACAACACCAAGACGCGTTTAAACACTGACCGAATGAGTAAATAGATGAAAGCGTGTCGACGAACATTCTGACTCTATTCATTAACCTCATTGTACTGCATCTGAGGATTCGTGATCCCATATTTCAAGTTTTCGAGATGAGTACCATTATTCCTTGATTCTCCCTGATTAATAGTAGAGTGATGAGCTAGTTTGCTAGGTATATATATGTCACTGACATAGCCTACTAATACGACTGCTAATATTTTTGTTCGCGTCAGGCAGCATAGATTGCTGCTATATGTATGTATTACAGTCAACCTATATTCTATATTTATGAAAACTCTATTTATAAAGTAGAAAATCGTGGGAGTCTCACGCACACACTTGGGATAGTTGTTATATTTTTCTCTTCTGTTTATTAGAAGATGTGTTGGTTGATATAGAGTAACACTTTTTGAATTCATAAATCGTCTATCAATAAAACTGAATATGAAGTTTGATAACTATACTGATATAGACATCATTAAATTAAATAATTGAAATTAGTTAACATCGATCAAATCTATAAGCTTTAGGATACCTATTTTATGACTTTACTCAATAAATATAATGAATAATACCCGAGTATCAAAGTCAAAGATTATAGAATAATGTTATTCTTCTATAATAATCTTTGATCAAAATACAACAGACACAAATTTAGGAACATAAAAAACAATATATTTAGACATTAAATTACAAGAAATCATTAGCAAACTCTACCATTATTTTATGCCCTGTACATTAAATAGAAAATTTACTAGTTCATTGTTCCAACTCAACTCACCAAATGAAATAATCAATTGTGAATCATTCAGAGGGAATGATTTATATACATTCCCTCGGATTCCATTCCTTTCGAACTTCTCAATAATCAAAAGCCTTAAAACATCATTCTTCACAAAAAAATCTAGTGACTCATTTTCATATTTTTAATCAAATCTCAAAGCTTATTTGAAAACACCTTATCTATTACTTTTCTGATCTGCTGGCTAGCGCATATTTCATAATATATCACCACCGAGACGTCGCACAAAACATACAAAATTCAATGGCAATCATAAACGTGCATACGTTGGAACAATAGTCCGAGGTAACAATCACTTTCTAACATAAGTTGCATTCTATAAATCTTTTCTAACCAAATGTTCATGACATATTGTGTATAACTTAATCTAACAGAAATTAGTATAGCAATTAGAAGGACAAAGGCATCCGAAATTCTGCTTTGGCAAAATAGGAAGTTCTAAATTTTTATCATTTATTTATAATATCGTCAATTATATTTTTGCAATACATTAAAGGTATATGACTGTATACTTATAGTACCTACAACCATCGAGAAATTTATATAAACATGGCGCTAACATATAATTGTTACAATACTTTTTGTTTAAAACGCATACATGTATAGATCAATATGGAACGTCTAAACTGTAAAAGATATAAAAATATGACAATAAAAATTATGAAAAATTCTTGGCAATTATACATTTTTACAAAAGCAACGAAACACACATGAATACAAAAGTGGCTGTTTTAAGTAAGTTAATTTTCAAAACATAGTAAAATAATATAATTTATACCATTGCCACGATATTTTTCATAATTTTTGTTATTCTGTTATGGTGGTTTGATGTATTTTTGATGATGTTTTAATATATAAAAAACATTTTATTTTATGCCTTGCACATTAAATAGGAAATTTACAAGTTAATTGTTCCAACTTAGCAAATGAAATAATCATGCATTCCCTCTAATTCCATTCCTTTCGAACTTCTCAATAATCAAAAGTCTTAAAACGTCATTCTTCACAAAAAAATCTAGCGACTCATTTTCATATTTTTAATCAAATCTCAAAGCTTATTTTAACACACCTTATCTATTACTTTTCTCATCTGCTGGCCAGCGCATATTTCATAATATATATCACTACCGAGACGTCGCACAATACATACAAAATTTAACGGCAATCATAAACACGTGCATACATCGGAGCAATAGCACGAGGTAACTTTGAAGAACATGTTAAATTTTAAGAATGTAAAAAATGTGAAAATGCACAGGGTTGTGATTGTTCCTAAAATTCGGTCAAAAGCAAAAAATCTTGAAGTTGGACTAAAAAGTAAAATTTTAATGTCAATAGTTTATTAAACCTTTCTATAACAAAAGTTGCATTCTATAATTTTTTTCTAACCATTTTTCATAAAAATACAATATTATATAACATACCTATTGTGTACCTAATCTAGCAGAAATTAGGATAGCAATTAGAAGGACAAAGGCATCCGAAATTCTGCTTTGGCAAAAAATAGGAAGTTCTAAATTTTTATCATCTATTTATGATATCTTCAATTATATGCTTACAATAATTTAAAGGTATATGACTGTATACTTTGAATTTATTTATTTATATTTTTATCTATTTATATTTGTTGAAATTATATTTGAATCTATAGAAGCAAGAATAACATTATTTTAGAAATAAAGTATTTAAAAAAGCATTCACCCAGCACTTACATACATACATATATTATATAAAATGAAATATCGTTTCATGACTTCATATAAGACTACGTTTATTTCCACATATATATTCACATTTCAAACAGCTATCCATTGGTGTAACTTATTTGACAATCAATAATTCCATTCAAAAACTGTGAGGATTTTGTAACTGTTTTGGTGTCAACTTCCTACAACACTGCGCATTGTGCTAATAATATAGTGTACATATGTGTGTCTATCTGATGTGAGTGCGTGTGTGTAGTAATAACTATGCAACACAACAACCGAAATGTGCACAAAGGCAAACCATATTTCGGCTCACACAAGCTGGAAGCATACAATCAAAGATCAATAACTGCTATTACTCGAGACCATAGACTTTCGAGACAAGACTATAATGGTGGCTAAAAATAGACAGACGACCACCAATTACATATAGGAATCACAAGGTAATTACAAATCGGATAAACCGCAGAAAAACGGATAAGTCGGTTCAGGCTGGTGACGCACCTGAATGTCGCCCCACAGGGCAAGTCAAGACAAGGAAAATATTTAATAAACGACAGAATACATAAAAAGCAATGTACAATTGCCACATTCTTCGAGAGACCTGAAGCTAAATGGAACTTGTAAGCATACCTTGAGAAAAGGGGAATAGAAATGTGCGGACTTCAAGAACACTGCATTCCTCATCACGATACTGCAATAACTAGTATTAAACAAGGGTCCAACTGGGAGCTAGTTACAGCCTCAGCAGACGAAGCAAGATGCGGAGACGTGGGATTCATTATTTCGAATTACGCAGAGCACGCCATAGACACGGTTGAATCAATTTCTTCTCGTATCATCAAAATTCAATTTTCAACCGGCATGAAAGAGGATGCTTACATACTCCTACCAACATGTCCTCGCAGAGATTGCCTGCACATCTTAGCCGACTTAAAAGCTAACCTCGACTCACGATTTGCCACTTTTCCCATCCACACGACTGCCAATAATAACGGTGAAATGTTTGCTGATTTTATGTGTGATCTAGACTTGTTCTCGGCCATGTGTGAAAAAATGAAACCCAAAAGTCAAGATTTCACATACACTGGTCCCGGAGGGGTCCCCTCTCAAATTGATCCCTGCTTGGCCCGCAAACATTTTTCTAACTCTATCATCGACTATCGTTTGTACTCACCTGAAGCTTTCCAGTCTGACCATCGCCTTTTACGAGCAACTGCCCGACTACGCTACGCAACACAAAAAGCCATTGAGAGACAAAAACGGCTCAACTACTCAAATCTAAATGATCCGAGATAGAGCGGAGCCAGTTTTTGCAAAAATGGGAAATACCAGTGGCATCTATAGCAACTTCGTCACAGCATGCAGCCCTAATCTTTCACCGATCAAGGAGAAATAAAGGGCAAACCATGGAAAGACAGCAATAACAGCTGCACGCAATGTTTTCAACAAATCTAAACAAACATGGCGATCAACTCCGTCGGATCTTACGAAACGGCAAGTCGAAAACGCTACCAATGAACTCTCTAGTCTGTACGCAAGCAAGGAAGAAACATACTATGCTAGTATATCAGCCAACATCGAAAGTTACAGCAAAAAAGACACGACCGTAGAAGCTTTTAAGGCTATCAATGCCCTAACAGGCCGAAAAAAGAAAAACACTATGCTTTATCGTCGCAAACTGTCTTACTCTTACAAAACCACTTCAAAGACTTGCTTACCTCCAGAGAACCGGATATAGACATGTGATATTGAACCCATTGTTCATAGAGCTGCCAATCGACATCGAGCCCTTCACTCCGATGGAAGTTAAATCAGCCGCAACTAATCTTAAAAGCGGTGTTGGAGCCGACGAAGTACCAGCAGAACTGTTTAAAGTTCCAAAAACCGAACAAAAACGTTTGCTTATTCTAAACTTGATATTTGGAAATGAATGCGCACCAGCAGAATGGCTATCTTCACAGATTGTACTTTTTTTCAAGAAAGGATACGCAAGTAAAGGAGGAAACTATAGAGGCATTCATTCCCCTTTTGTCATTGACAGCAAAACTGTTCAACAGGATCTTGCTTGACAGAATACGCCCTCATATTTATCAATTACTACGAACAAACCAAAATGGGATTAGGCCCGGCAGCAGCACCAACGACCAACCCGCACTGTACGGAATGTTAAGACAAAATACACTCCCTCGAACACTGGTTCATCGAATGCCCCCGCACATCCAGGGCAAAAAAGGAGATTTTTGGAGAGGTCAACCTGCCCCTCGCGGTCCTCTTCACCAACCCCAAGGGAGCACTAGAGGTAGCGCGGCACACTCTTTAGTGGCAGCAGCTCCAACCAACACAACACAACACAACAACAGCATTCCTAACCTGCACATGCCCATCGAGGTACACAACTTATGTGTCAGAAGAGAAGAAATGACATGGGTCAATGGCACCAGAGTAAAAAAAGTTCCAAAAGAGGATCACATGCCTTTTGACATTGATCACAATGTTGTTCTGTTAAACAAGGTGTAACCTGCAAAACGTAGAGCTTTAGTAAAAAGTCATAGCCAACAATATTTTGCACACAGTGGTGACTCAAGCCTAGATCTGTTACAACTTTCCAAATCGATATCCCTGTCATGATGATTTCTCTTGCAACATTCAAAATGTTTGTTTCTGTATGAGCTGATTGTCTCCTTCCTGAATGTGAGCCACCAGGGGAGTTTTTGATACTGTTCTAATTGTGAAGGCAATATTGGTTATAGCATTTTAACACCTGATACTGTATAGTCGAGTGTGACACATTTAGTTGGGGAAATTCCTGATTTAATTGGGCAGCAGCCTGACAATAACTGCCATGCAAATTATTATAAAGATAAGAGCATGTTTTTGCTGTTCAATGGAAAGTTGAGGCATAGTTAACAAACTGAAGAATATACTGCTTAAAATTCCAAGAATTCTATATTTAGGTAATGATATAGAGATGGTGGTTTATAATTAGAATCATTTGCAATATTTAAGAAATTTTGACTGTATTGATTTTTTTATACATGATGTAATACAATTATTAAAATTATTATATAAAGATCTTTCAATTATTTGAAAGCTAATGCAATCACTCTATTTTGTTCAATATAATAATTTAAAAAAATGTATTAATTTTAATTTTGAGAGTAAGTAGTATTAAAGTAACATAAAATAATAAAAAAATTAATAATAAATTAATAATACATAGGATAGTATGTATAATTTAAATTGGTAACATTTAAGTGCTAATTTGAATCATGAAAATAGTTTTAAATGGAAAAGTAAACTATAATCTTTTTATTAAGCATATATTGAAATTTTGATTTTTCAATGTGTGGTCATCTATGAAAATTTTTACTTTTCAGTTAATGGTAAACTTTTTACTACCACACTCATGCCATTTTAGTTTATGCTGAAATTAATATTCAAACAATTAAATTAAAAACAAAGTATTTTATATTGCTTTTAATGATAATAATTCCAGTGATTATTCTGTAAAGATCAATTTTATGTTGGAAATTATTTCAAAAATAAAATAAAAAAACAATAGAATTGCTAGAATAAATCATATATATATGAATTTACATCATAGATATTTAACATTGAATTATTTCATAGATGTAAAATCAATATCATATAACTGAACATCATAGAACTAGAATGCCTACTCTTGATAATTCTCATATAAAAAATGGATGCAAAATATAATATATAGATATATAGGTATGGCATACACCAGTAATAATAACAGGGTAGATTGCTTCCTGCATTGCCAGGACATAATTATATTAATTAATTGGTCAATTGTAGGTTTAAACTAATCAATTGATAATTAGCTCAATTCTGAAGTGAAAATCAGTATGTACTGGGGTTTGAACTTGCTACCTTTGGGTTTGAAGACAGGAGTCCTACCCACTCTTTATTGATCCTATCACTCTCCTTGCTACCTTCAAACCCAAAGGTAGCAAGTTTGAACCCTGGTACATACTCTTGTCTTGAACAAACTGATTTGTGCTGTGCAGCATTGATCTAATTATCAATTGATTAGCTTAAGCCTATGTCAACAAATTTATTAATATAATTATATCCCAGTAAAGTGTTAAGCAATCTACCTGTTATTGATGTTGCATAAAAAAATTACATTCACTTATTTGAGAAGTTCTTTTCAAATTTTGTGAAAATAATAATAATAATAATAATTTATCATTTAAAATAACTATATACTTTTAATTGAATTATGTTAAAAAAGTGAATATTATATAATCAAATATAGTACCATTTTATATTGAAGCTGGAACTTTAAAATATCATCAATGAACCACCTCACTAATATCTAATGTGTTATATATATATGTCAAGATATCTTTCTCAGATCATGGACAGACCACTGGCTCTGGGAAAAGAAGGTGTGAACAATTCATAACTATTATTAAATAAAATTATAATCTATAGAACTTTTGTGTCAATATTGTGCCTGGATTCTCAGAAGGGTCATAGTTTGGGTTTATTTATCTATATTAGAAGTATAAATATATGAATATTTACTTTATAGAAATAAAAGTAAGAGGGAATAATTTAAGTATTGTTGATCTAGTTTTTACTTTAATTATGAAGATAAAAAGCATTATCATAAATATTTAGAATTATAATATTTAATAATACAATAAATATTTTGGTAAAGAAATGAGCCATTATAGTATGAATTTTTAAATATATAATAGTACTATATATATTAAAATTGAAAATGTTAAATAATGATTTTCCCTTACTTGATAATTGTGGTGTGGTTGTGGCCATAAGCGGCCACAAGCTTTTAGTAGTGTATAAGGCTTACTTGTTAAGCATCAAAAAATAAAAAATGAATGTAATTATAACAAACATATCAATTCAGAAACATTACAAAACATGAGAAATCATCATAATATAGTCAAAAATATAATAATAGGGGTTATTTGTTAAACATAAAAAAATATAGGCTACAACATTACTAAAAGCTGGCAGCTGTTTGCGATTGTAACCATACCATGATTATCAAGCATCTCACTATCTTTTATCAGTGCCATAACTAGCATGAGGCATTTAAGGCACGTGCCTCCAAAACCCCACCTTCAGTATTATTTGGTATAATTTGAAAACATGGGTATTTAAAAAATACTATATAAAATGGTGCCCTTTTCTAGGGGGTTGAGGTGAAAATTTTAATTTGCTCATTTAAACAAAATTTATACATAAAAATAATCCTTAGACCTCCAGGATTCCAAATA